>CATIWQ010069345.1:0-16475 GCA_949673415.1 Euphorbia schlechtendalii | reverse complement strand
TTTCCAACTTTGTTCCCGTTAGAGAGTTCAACGAATTCTGATATGCACTTTGCTGTATTTGGTTGATCTTGTGGGTCCACTTTGTACTTGCAGATTTGCTTTAACGTAGTAGGTAAGATCTGTTCCTGAATTTTCAGCAATTTTTGTTTTGTAGTAGACATCAGCCTGGAGCGCGCGGCGGCATTAAATGCTAAGTCAGTCGTCTTAACTTTTTAGCACTAATGAATTAGAGTTAAACTTTTGTAGTTCTCAGAGGAACTAACTCAACCATCTGAAGCTTGAGTGATTGTCTAGTATTTGTCCAATTCCATCTCTGAAAAATATGGCCTCTGGGACTTTACAGCTCCTCTGACGACTTCATGTTCTCCAGATGATGCTTCATTCTGAGGCTTTCTTCTGAACTCAGAACTTACAAAACTTATTATCCTTTGAGAACTAACACCAACAAATCCTTCTTTTCATTTAATAGCAACAACTTATGATTCATCATGTGCACTTGATAGTTTTTTTCCAACAATTGTCCCAAACTTAGAATATTGCTTTTCATGTTTAGAATATAATACACGTTGCTGATAAACTGATGCTCTCCATTCTTTAAACGAATAAGAATGGTTCATTTGCCTTTAATGGGAACTTTTGATGAATCCCCAAAAAGAACATTTCCGTTGAATGATTGGTCCAACTCAATGAACAATTTCTTGTCTCCACACATATGGTTACTTGCACCGTTATCAAGATACCATATGTTATTGCTTTGACTCTATCCACCTTCACGGGTTAGTAATACCGTGTCAGTTACATCCTCTTCTTGAATGTTGTTTGCCGCTTCCTCCGCTTGTCTCGGTGGACTCCGACATTCTGCTGCGTAGTGACCAAATCTAGAGCAATTGTAACATTGTATGTTGGACTTGTCATGTCCATCATTTTGCCTCGAGTTTCCTCTTCCTCATCCTCGTCCGCGTCCACGTCCACAACCTCTACCTCTTGTGAACTGGTTATTTCCATCATTGTTATCACCTCTCCAGAATTGGTGTGATATGCCACGTCCTCTTCCTCTTCCATATCCTCCACGGCCTCTACCGCGTCCTCGTCCAGCTTCTCTACTATTTTCACCATCTTTCAATGTAACCTTTACTACCAGGACTTGTTCAATAGATTCTTCTTTCTATCTGTTTTGTCTTTCTTCCCTTGCTTGCAACGAACCAACGAGTTCATCAACTGTCATTGTACTAGTATCTTGAGATTCTTCTATGGCCACTACTATATAGTCAAATTTCGGTAGTAGTGATCGTAGAATTTTTTCAACGGTTCTCGACTCCTCCATCTTTTCACCATACTGCAGCACTTGGTTGACGATAGATTTTACTCGAGATGAGTAATTAATCACAGCTTCCGTCTCCTTCATTTTCATTGTCTCAAACTCTCATCTTAATATTTGAAGTCGAACTTTCTGCACTCGTAATATGTCCCATGCTTTCTTTGAGGTATTTGCTTCTGCCGCCTTCTCAAACATAACATCATCTAACCCTTGATGGATTAGAGTAAGTGCCTTCTGGTCATTTCTTCGATTCTTTTGCAAACTGTCTTTATCGACTTGAGACAGTTGTGCATCTTGGAAACAAGAGGTCACTTTTGCCCATCAAGCTGAGAGATTATTCAAAACAAAAGACAGATCGATAGGTAAAACCATTGCACAAGAGGACTAAAATAAGATACTCACTATGTTGGGTCCATTGGCTATGGACTGCTCTGGACGGTTAAGACGATTATAACATTGAGGCGGGCGAGGAATATACGGTTTATGTGCACCGCTTCCGTTTGGAGTATGTGCATCCATTTCGTAACAACAGAGAAAGGCAAGATCAATAGTTTATCTATCGTCAAGCACCTAACAAAATTTAAAAAAAAAACCCGAAATAATCGTAAGATCGTGTAAATAAATAATTTCTTCTAGGACACCAAAAGAATAACATTCATTACATAATCTGTAATTTGTAATAGAAGTTAATCAGTGTAGCAAAAGTGAAGCGGTGGAGGGAGGGGACTTAAATATCTGAAACACAATTTTGATCGGAAATGCAAGAGATTTGAAAATCGGGCAAGTGGATTCTGACTGGCGATATAGGCTTTACTTTGATTAATGAGCGAGGCTCCCAAAGATTGAACGTTCACACCTTATATGAGCATTCCAGGGTAGGGATCCAACACCGCTAACGGACCATTCAACAGCTGAGCAACCTTGTAATAAACACTTCAGTTCAAACAGTGTGAGAGAAGCCGGTTTTGTAAAAAGAGACGCTCCTAAATAGAGAAAAACGGACGTTGCCACGAAACTGGATTATAAAGACGGCGTAGCCAATCAGATTCTTTTGTTTTAATTCTTTTGTCACGTGTTTTTAGTGTCGATCATTGAAAAATGCATACAGAAATCAATCAGAAGAAAAAGAATAGAGAGAAAAATGCTACCATGGCCAAGCCAGATATCCAATTCAATGTCTCTCACTTTCAAGTTAGTTATAGATGAGAGAAGAAGGTCATGATGGAATGTAGTGGGTGGTAATGGATACCTGATTCTCTTTAACGTGTGTCATATATAAACTGCTAGGTGGGTAACATAGCATAACTGTCATATCCTCTTGCCCAGAAAATGGGCTTTTGGGTTTTGCTAGAGTGGGCCTTGAGGCTTAGGTTATATGCTATGCTATCAGATGTTTCACCTCTGAAGCCGATCCTAGACTCTTTTTGGTATAAGTTGCAAATTGTTGAAATGCCGATCTTATTTACCCTTATATTGTGCCAACCTAATGACTTGTAAACGTCTTTGGTTCCTAGAGATGTCTCCCCCCGGTCTATGCCAATGTCTTTTGAGACTCAATCTCGGCCTTGCTTGGTTAGCGGGAAAAAAGTTAAATTTGAAATATTTGATATCTGCAGTTGAGAAGCACGTGTGACTTCTCAACAACTATACTCGCTTCCTATCTGCTTTAACTGTCCTAATTTTATGAGAAGTGTGTGATGATTACAACATGACTCCCCATATAAATCTTCTTATAAAAGCTTGTTTTCCTCCCAGATCTCCAAGCTTTTGCTCTTCTTTCTTCCGGATTAAGTAAATTTCTTATTTTTTACCTTACCTTTCCTTTGTTGTTTATAAATTTTAGCACCTTTCAACCCTAAGGGAAGAAAAAGAGGAGTTTGAGTTAATTTTTGACTGAATTCTTAGAAACAAAAGTTGTGTCATGCATTGAATGAATGTCTATGATATATAGAGTTCTAATTTACAAAAATTAATATAGATGACCGAATTTTCTTACATGAAATTTGAATACTCATATAATCTACGTCATATTGTACACATGTCAGGAAATTCGTGTCAAGGTACAAATTCCACATCTTAAAATACATTTCCATTGCTTAACGCCTATAACAAAATAAGCGGAGCCCGAAGATAGATATTTTATTTGGCATAAAATGGTTTTTACACCGTTCATTACCAGGCCCGTAAACAAGCCGAGCTCAAATAATAGTTTTTCAAGCTCCATTCATTAAAATTTTTAACGAACTCAAACCGAGTCAGTCAAACAGAGCCCAAGCAGAACTAAAATCGAGCTTAACTGAGTTTATTCGATCGAGCTTAGCTGAGCTTTAGCCGTATATATTAATTAAATTTTTGACAAACTCAAGCCGAGTTTCGAAATTTAAAATTATGTTTCGACTGCATGAATAAAATTATTATATATTTAAAACTTATTTAATCTCTTAAAAATACTTAAATTTTATGATATATATATACACTTATAAATTCTGAGATTATAGAGTTTAGCAAAGCTAAAATAAGATTGATCACACTGCATTTATCTTTCAAGCATGCCAGCTGGCATTCTAGTTAGATGTTTTAGCTAGCTTCGAAAGCAGATAAGTGATACTAAAGATGCAGTTCGAGTTCTAAAATTTTTAGTTGGCCTTCATGATACTTATGATTATGTTCACAATCAGCTCTTACTATTAGATTCTTTGCCTAGTCTTGATAAGGTTTATTCTTTGATTTTGCATGTTGAAAAGCAGAGAGTGTTGTCTAGTGTAAATACTGTGGAATTTGCTAATGTTTCTTGCTATAAGCCTAATTTTTCTGCTAAACCTAACTATACTTCTGATAAGAAGAAGAATGGTAACATGATTTGTAGTCATTGTAATGCCCCTGGCAATTTGAAGGAAATTTGTTGGGAGCTTCATGGACCATCTACATGGTTACTTGAGAAAAGAGCTGTTGCTGCTGCTGAAAAACAACAACAATTTTTCCCAAGTTCAAAACTCCATACGCGCTTAAACCTGAAGTCTAGGCTAACAAGGAATTTTTGAATTTTCCTTTTGAAGCTTAGTCTTCGGAAGATGAGGACGAAATAATGAGTCCAAAATTATATAAGCATATGTCCTAGTTGATTCAAAAGTTTGTCAAAGGCAAAGGTCAATGCAATAATTCAATGGATATTACTGAATTTTCTGGTTTTGCTGGTGAGTTTACTAATGGCACTGCTAGTGCTATTACACATGTTGGATAAGTGGATCTACATTTAATACTATAGCTTACCAATGTTCTATTGGTGTATACATAACCTGTTATCCGTGGGACAATTAATTTCAGAGGCTAGCATTGTAGTAATTTTCCACACTACTCATTGCTTGTTACAGGAGCTATCGAGTAAGCATCCTATTGTTGTTGGCTTCTACAAGCATGGTTTGTTTCATCTCACTACTACCTCTTTTGAGCCACTGACACTACACAATTACACACATGTTGTTTTTACAAATTCTTGTAACACTGCTTATGTAATTCTTTATATTTATCGTACACATGTCAGAAGTTTGAATTAATTTTTTGAGTAAATTCTTTTAAAAATCATAACGTACATGTGACTTATATTGAATGAGTGACTAGCATATGCACTTTAAATTCACCGTATACATGTCGGAAGTTTGAGTTAATTTTTGAAAAATTCCTTAAAATATTAGAATATACATGTGTCGTGTATTGTCTGGATGACTATCATATGTAGAGTACTAATTAACGAGAATTTAATTATATTATATTGGGATTGAATTTTCTTACATGAGTTCCAATATTATTTACGGTGTATGTACTTTTTTCAATTCATCCTTCATGTGTTAAAAGTTTGATTTAATTTTTGGCTAAATTCCTTAAAAAAATTATAACGGACATGTGTGTGGTGTATTGAATGAATTATTAACGACAATTTAGTTTGATACCGAATCTTCATACATAAGATTTGAATTTCCAATATAATTTACGTTGTATGTGCATTTATAAATTCATCATACAAATTAAAGTACAAATTTGACATCTCAATATTAGTCTCCAAAGCTTAGCACATATAAGCAATATAACAAAGTCCAAATGCATTATTATCCCCTCAATTTGATAATAAAAATCGGATGACACCTTCAATTTACAAAAGGATCAGATACCTTTTTCAACTTGGTAAAATCGAGTCACTTGGCCCTTTCTTCAACATAATGTGTCAAAATCTAGTTGGTTGACTTTTCAAATATGTTATTTTCTGTTTTTTTTTCTCTTTCAAATCAGAAGTTGATATGTGATATTGAGAGAACCAACTAAATTGAAACTATTGAAAATTCAGGATACCATCCGACCTTTATTGCGATGTATTTATCCTAACGGTCATCAGTATTTTATTTGGCGTAAAAGGTTTTCTACCTTTCATTATATTGGCGCAAATTTGTCAGATTATCTGCCAATGCATGCTTATTCAGTGACAGCACACGGCACTAAATATTATACCTTAAAAAGTTGAATAATTTTTAATATACCTTAATCAAAATAACTTACACGTGCATATCACACCTCCCATTTTACCCAATTTGGTTTGGGTGGTTTCTTTTTGGTGTTTTTTTTCGTTTTTTTGTGTCTTCTTTCTCTGTATTTGTCGCTGAGTTGAAGTTTGAAATGGCTGGTAGGAAGAGAAGAAACCTAAAATCGTAAGTTTATTTTTCTTATCCAAATCTTATGGATTTATAAATTGGATTCGATTTTACTTGTTTTTGCTTAATTTTGTTGCAGTCAAGTAGAGTTACATAGTAGTATGATATATTTGTGGGCTTATCAATTAGGTTTTGTTGTGATCAATGTGTTTGCAGAATTCAGCTGTTGTTAATTAAACTGTGTCCGATTTGAAACAGATTCAGATTTTTATTCCTATATGAACTTAGATACAATAATGATAATCGATTTCAGCAATTAAAGGTGTACTTGTTTGGTTATTTTGTGTTTTTAAAAAACATTTCGCATGCTTCATTTGTATTTTGTAATTGGTGATCTTTTATCCTCAATGATCTGTTGTGTTTTAAATGGATATAACAAGGTTGAGCTTGGATGAAACACCAAATACTATCTTGCACCTAATTTGTGTTTGAAGATATTTGTCCTATTACATGCCTTGCAACAATTTTACGGAAAGAGATCGAATCTCCCTAATCTAGTTTGGGATTGACGAATGTATTTGTATTGATTGTAGGTTGAGTGCAACAGTTATTGATACCAAACATACATCAACCTCGAATGAGAAGGAAAAGTTTGAACTACTAACTTGGTCAAATCTTCCTCTCGAACTTTTGGAGTTAGTCTTCGGTCCTTTGAGTCTTAAAGATAATATTCGTGCCTCGGTTGTTTGCAAGAGATGGAATGCTGCAGTTTCTGTTTGAAAGTTCAACCGACCCCCATGGTTTATGCATTTCCCAAAACATGGACATTTGTACGAGCTTTACGATCCAGCTCAATGCAAGACATATTCACTTGAGCTGCCAGAGTTGCAAGGGTCTAGGGTTTGTTATAGTAAAGATGGATGGTTATTGTTATGTACACCTATAACACATAGCGTGTTCTTATTCAATCTGTTTACCAAGGAGCTGATCAAACTGCCAAGATTTGACTTGGGTAATCAGGTAGTTGCCTTCTCTTCTTCTCCAACATTAGCTAGTTGTATCGTTTTTACGATTAAGAACATGACGCCAATTGTTGTTGCTATTAACACTTGTCATCCTGGGGTAACTGATTGGGTTACGGTTCATTACCCCAACTTCAAGTTTGATAGCAGTCCTTGGGATAAGATTGTTTCCCGTAGTGGACACTTCTACTGTCTAGGTATTTCGGGTTGGGTTGGGGTTTTTGATACAGCCAAACTTACTTGGTATGTTCTTGGAATCCCTCCACCTAAGTGTCTAGAGAACATTTACGGAAAAAATGGGTCAAAAGTAAAATTTATGGCGGAATATAACGGCGATATCTTAGTTGTGTACTCATATAGTAGCGAGAATCCAATTTTGTTTTGGTTGAATATAACAGATTTTGAATGGAAAGAACTAAAGACGCTTGGTGGTGCGACTTTGTTTGCTAGTTCCTTATCATCTTATATAAGAATTGACATGTCCGGGGTGATGAGAAACAACATTTACTTCCCTAAAGTTCGTTTCTTTGGTAAGCGTTGCATATCTTACTCTCTTGATGATCGTAGATACTATCCTCGTAAGGAATGTCATGAATGGGGAAAGCTAAATCTTTTGGAGATTATTTGGATCGAACCACCGGACACTTATTAACATTCATTTGAGAAAATGTGATGTTGGAAGCTTCAACTATTTCAAATATAATATATTTTGTGCCTTGATAATGTTATTATTTGATTGCGTTCAAGTAGCTACTTAGAATGCTTGTATACCGTATAGCGTGGACGCAACACATCTAGCTCAATTGTATGTGTACTTTTATGTTCAAAACATTATGTAGTTTTGTTTAATGAATTTTCAAGTTCTTGACATTGATTCAACTTATCTTGTCGAATAGATAGTACTCTTCGTTGCAGCAAAAATATTAATACCCATGAGTTTTTTTTATATTTCAAGCATTTGGTTGTGTAACTTTACGTTCAAGTATTTTGATAGATACTAAATACTGTCATGTTCAAATATTGATAGATGTCGTTACGTTAAAATATTGATTCATTGTTTTTTTGCTTTGTTTAATGATTAATTTCTGAACACATAGTTTGGGTAAAGGGTAATAATTACTCACAAGTTCAATTTTCTTTTACAAATTAATATCAATGCTAGAAGCATAAAAGCATAAAAGAAATCATATCATTATGACACCCTTCTAATTTTGTAATGTCTCGTTCGACTCTCATAATGGGGAATATCTATTCTATTCCGTACTATTTATATTGAGACCGAAGCTACCGAAGCTTTTCACTAATATCATTCGCAATATAAGTATATACTATTTTAAATTCATGATACAGTACATGTCACATGTTTAAGTTAATTTTTGGTAAAAATTTAAAAAATTAAAATAAACATTTGTCGTACATTGAATGGAAGATTATCACATGTAGAGTAGAGTACTTGTTAATCAAAATTTATATTGGGACTGAATCTTCTTACATGAGATATGGCTTCCTAATATAATTTAGGTTGTAAGCACTTTTTAAAATTCATTGTACACTTTGATTTGATTTTTTTAGCTAAATTTTGTTAGAAAAATTAGAACGAACATTTTGTTGTATATTGAATGGATGACTACCATATGCAGAGTACTAGTTCACGAGAATTATATTATGACCGAATCTTCTTGCATGTAATTTGAATTCCTAATAAAATTTACATCGTATGTAATTTTAAAAAAAATTATCGTACACATGTCAAAATCGTATCGGGTACAATTTACATCTCAATATTAAACTTCTTCATAAACAAATTAAGGGGAGATAATTATTCTAGGTGGCTAAGCACCACCTTGCGTTACCCTAAAATTTCACAAAATTTTCAAGCTTCACCTTTGCCCCTTATATTCCTCCAACACACTTTCCAATACGCAAACTCAAATTTTTCTATCAAAAACCTTAAATCAAAGCTTCAGATTATTGCAAGATGGACAGGCAGCGAGGGTGAAAATCGATTCGGGTAAGTTTTTCTAACAAATCTTAAAAAAATTGTTCGGATTAAAAAATGAAAATTGGTGCTGGACTCGAGACTAGTCAGCTGAAATTTCCGACCATTCTCGTGCACAACCGGCCAGCGTACAATGGGACTGAAAATGTAGTTCTTTTTTAATTTTATTAATTAGATATTATTTCAGCTAATAAATTTTATAATTACCTAGATTCATAATTAAATTTAGAATTACGTGTTAATATTTGTATTATATTTTTATTTTTACATTCTAATCATTGCTAAAAATTTTATGCAAAACAAATAAATATAAAATCAATGATATTTCTGTTACTTGAAAACAGGAATTGAAAGTAAATTACTCATTTAATCAATAATCTTTCCTAATCTATTCCATAATTAGAGATATTGAATTTCCTTTTCTATTAAATTTCATTTAATTTGATTTTGGCATGGAAAAATGTAACATATGGAAAGGAAAAAATCACTCTTAAATTGATTCAAATTTCCTATTCTATTCAAATTATTTTGATTCTTTTATCCTATTTTGATTTTCATAATTTAATGTACTTAAATCATCACTTATTCTATTTTAGATATAAATTAAAAGAATCAAAATAAAATTTTTATTTACTATATATTGAAAAAACCTATTTTGCAAGGCTGATCAAATTAACCGGCCAACAAATAACATGGCATGTTGGATTATAAACTTGATCCAATTAAGAAAATACTGAAATCAAATTATAGGCTATTAACTACAACTAATTTGGAGATCATTAAACTCAAACAAATAAGTTGGCCATTAATTATTTAAGTCGGGAGTTTTGCTTATATGGATGTTGTAATTAGTAAATGTGTTAGTTGAGAGTTGTTTTATTCATGTGTAAATAGGTGAGTTGTTTAGTATTTTATAATAAAGTAGAAGCAAGAACTTCTAAGAGAGAAATAAGAAAATAAAGAGTGAGTTGTAATATTTAAATAAGAGTATTCTTGTAATATTTTCTTTGTGTTTAATCAAAGTTGTTCTTTTGAGTGTTATATATCCAATATAGTGGTACCAGAGCCACTTTTAAAAGTTGATTACGTTCTCGAATAATTCTTGTTATCGAGTTCAAAAGTCAATTTCAAGAAAATCTGGATGTTGCAAGGGATAATTTCTTTTACTATTTCCTTGCGTAATCTATCAGAAGGCCTTAGCAACATGCAAAGTGTAGTAGCAGACTCTAGAAAGTGTCGCAATAGCCCATATACGCTTAGAGAATATATTTGAATGATATGGCGAATGGAGTGGTATCGCTCCAACTTTCAACAACAAAAATTATTCCTATTGGAGTATCAAAATGAAGGTTCTTCTCAGTGTGCATGATGTTTGGGATGTTATAGAGAAAGACTTTAATGAGTTGGAAAACGAAGCCTCTTTAACACCAGATCTAGCCGCAAGTTTGAAGGATTGCTAAAAGAGAGATAAGAAATCCATCTTCCTAATCTATCAAGCATTTGATGATGATGATGGATTTGAGAAGATCTCAAATGCAACATCCGCCAAGCAAGTGTGGGAAAATTTGCAAACCTCTTTTAAAGGAGTCTGTAAAAATATCTGACTCCAAACATTAAGAGGTGAATTTGAATTCTTACACATGAAGGCCTCCGAATCCATTTTATATTACTTTTCAAGAGTAGCATTCATTTCTTATCAATTAAAAGAAACGGTGAGAAATTAGAAGATGTTAAGGTCATAGAGAAGATACTTCATTTGTTGGATCCCAAATTTGGGTACATCGTGATGACAATTAAAGAAACCAAAGACTTGGAAGAGATGACAATCGAGGAACTCCAAAGATCACTACAAACTTACAAAGAAAAACACAAGAAGAAGCAAAGAGATCGCTAAGCAACTTCTCAAGCTATAACTCAAGGATATGAATGAAATTCAGGATAATGGTAGAAACAACCATGGTAAGAGCCGAGGCAGAGGTAGAGGTCCAGGCCGTGGATGAGGTGGTAGCTGTGAACGTGGACAAAGTTGGAATAGCAACAACAATTCCAACAATAACTATGAGAATGGAGAAAGATCCACTCGTGGTCGAGGGAGAGGCAATCCAAATGCGGGGTATGATAAATCTCAAATCCAATGCTATAATTGCTAAAAGTTTGGACACTATGCTTTAGAAAGTGAAACTCCAAGCAATAAGGTCAAAAAGAAGGTAAATTTTGTGGAGGAGAAGACTAAGGAGAAAGAAACTTTACTGTTATTTAATAATAGTAGTGAATACCGAGAGAACACGTGGTATCTCGACATTGGTGCAAGAAATCGCATGTGTGGAAGAAGAAGCTTGTTCGTTGAACTCAATGAAGCAGCAAGTGGCGATGTCTCATTTGATGATACCAAAATATTCGTGAGGGGAAATGTAACATCCTCTTTCGAGTTAAAGATGGTAGTCATCAACTAATTTCAAATGTCTACTATGTGGCTAACATGAAATGCAACATCCTTAGTCTGTGTCAACTCTTAGAAAAAGGCTATGATATTGATATGAAAGGTTGTAGTGTTTTTATAGAGATGGCAATGAAAATCTTATCGCCAAAGTTCGAATGTCAAATAATAGAATATTTCCTTTGAACATTCAAAACGATGTTGCAAGGTGTCTAAAGACTTGCTATAAAGACTTATTGTGGCTATGATATCTTCGATTTGGTCATCTCAACTTTGAAGGATCGGAGCTTTTATCTAAGAAAGGAATAGAGGACTACTATGTATCAATTATCCTGATCAATTGTGCAAAGAATGTCTACAAGGGTTGTGAACAAAAAAAACTTGCTTAAGATTTAAAGTTCCATGGCTCCATACCTGATTCCTTAATTTTGAATTCCCTTGCATAATATAAACCCCGCCTTCCCATAGAGATCAAACACCGAGGCATAGATTTACCCCAATCCATCATCAATTAGGATTTCAAATCCTCAAGTTTCCATGGCATCTCACCCTTATTCATAATCAATCTTTCAATCAAAGAATTCGCCCAAAGTTTCAAACGCTTTTCATAAAAATGATAAGAAATTCTTACCAATCTGAATCCGCCTTTGGGTTAACAACGACGTATGATGTCGTTGAGTCAGAAATTGCTTTAGAGCCAGCAACCATGGTGCGCAGAGTTGCCAGATATGACTTGTGTTCAGGTTCTTGATAAACGCCATTGCTTTGTGTCAAATCTTTGATTGATTGTTGATGAATAGTGACAAAAACATTCAAAGTAATCGTATCATCAAGAACCGAGCTTTCCATACTATCAGGGATTGCATTATAACATTGTTTATCGAAGAGAGAGGCAAGGAATTCTGCTTTGGAGAAGGCAGTCTCCATGGCAAGACAAAATAAAAGTTATCGATTTAGGGTTAGGCAAAGATTCTAGCAGAAAGTCATGCTGAAAATATGGAAACAGGCTACTGAAAATGCTAGTTTTGAAAAATTTCTACGTTAGACCTAAAAATTGACATTTACAATAAATTTCGAAACTTTGTTATTTTCTCTATTTAATTGTTTTAATTAGGTGATTTTGTATTTAATAGTTTCTGATATTTTGTTGAATAGGGAAAAAAATCTGCTGTCCCGGATTGTGTGTCCCCTTCCATGTCTCCCATTCAAATATTGACATGTGACGGACATGTAGGCAAGATGAACAAATCAATGGGAGAGAGAAATTAAAAATAAGGAAAAAAATAAAAATAATTAACACTTGTCAATATTTGAATGGGAAATATGGAAGGGGACACAGAATCCAGGACAGCAGACTTTTTTCCGGTTGAATAGGTGTTAAAATACAAGTATTTAATATTTGGTTAAATTGGTTTTAGAGAAATTAAAATTTTATTTCCTTAACATTTTCAGTAGGATTAATAATGGCCTATAAAAGGCACTAATGTAAGAGGTTTTATTTAGTTTTTTTAATAGTAAAGCTATGAGTTATTGGAATTTTCTTAAATTTCTTATCAGGCGGTTGTAAAGAGATTTTGAAGAGTCATTTTCATCGTATTATGACTATAAAATTTTTGTTATTGTTGCTCATGTGATTCTCCGATGCATCATATGTTCTTGCAATCCTTCCACCTAAGTGTCTAGATGAGAAAATTTTTGGAAAAAATTGGCCCAACTAAAGTTTTACGACGGAGTATATTGCCGAAATCTTAGTTGTATACTTATATTGTAGCGATAATCCAATTTTTTTAGGTTGGATATATTAGATTTTGTATTGGAAGAAATAAAGAATTGACATATCTGGGGTGATGAGAAACAACATTCGTTACTTTGGTAAGCATAACATATCTTACTCTCTTGATGATTGTAGATACTATCCTCGTAAGGAATGTCATGAATGAGGAAAGCTGAACCACCAGACAACTTATCAGCAGTCATTCAAAAATCATGATGTTGGGTCAAATTAGTGAGGTTCTTCATCTATTTCAATTAATATACTATTATTTGGATTGTTTTGTTGATTATGTTATCATTTTTTATTGAATAACGCTGAGCGCGACAAATGCAGGCTCTATTTATTAAATTAGAAAAGAAAATAGCAAAAAGAAAAAAGAAAAAGGAAAAAAGGGAAAAAGAAAAAAAAAATAGTAGCAGGAGCCAAATGAATCGAGAAAACAATCAATAAATTGCAAGAACCGGTAAAGAATTCAGCAAAGATTCAACCAAGAACCGTAGCAGAGGCAGAAAACTCCATCACGTAATTAAATTGCAACAAGGGTAAGAGACAACCTGATTCAGAATTAATAGACAAACAAGAAAGAAAAAGATTGCACCGGCAAGATTGAAATCCGGCAGGTTTGGCGATGGCGCGGCTAAGGGTTTACTGAAACCTTAGTAGAGGAGAATCACATTCGAATTCCATTCGGTGGACTATATCCCATATAGCCTTGATTTTCAATTGGGTTGGGGTGACGATTTAAAATGTGCTCAAATAGCTTCACTTAGAATGCTTGTAAGTTGTAAGCAATGTCAACTGTCTATGACGTTTGGAAGCAACACATTTAGCTTAAGTATACTATTATGCACAAAAGTTCAACATTATGTAGTTTCGTTTTATGAATTTGAGTTTGTGACATTAATTTAGCCGTTAGGCTTGGTACTTTTAGGTTTGTTTTCCTCTTAAATAGGTACTAAAAAAGTGTGTATTTAGACTCGGATTATGTTAATTATAACTGCAATGGTATTGAATTTTTTTCAGTTACATTGTGTATGAAATAGTGTCTTTGTCGCATAAAAACCTGTCTTTGACAATCTTTTCCTTGAAAATGTGAAGTTTGAGTTAATTTATTTTTTTTTTTTTATAAACTCTTTAAAAATTTAGAACAGACATGTGTCGTTAATTAAATGCATTAATCGAATGTTTCTTGAATGTGTCGTTAATTGAATGGAAGATTATCATATGAGAATTTATATTGAGAACGAAGCTTTTACATGAGTTTTAAATTCCCAATATATATACACACGTCATATGTAATTCATTGTATTTATCGTACACATGTAAGAAGTTTGAAATAATATTTTGTCAAAATTTTTTAAAAATCTAAACATACATCTGTCTTGTATTGAATGAGAGACTATCATACTAGTTGATGAGAATTTATATTGGGACCAAATCTTCTTGCATAAGATTTAAATTTCCAACATATTTTACATCGTATATACTTCTTTGAATTCATCATACTTAATTTTTCACCGAATTTTAAAAAAAAACTTAGAACAGACCTTTGTCATGTATTGAATGTATGACTATCATAAACATAGTACTAGTTAACGAGAATTTATGTTGGGACAAAATCTTCTTAACTATGTGAGATTTGAATTCCCAATGTAATTAATATAGTATTACCTCTTTAAATTCTTCATAAACGTGTCAGAAGTTAGAGCTAATTTTTGGCAAAATTCTTTTAAAAAAAATAAAACATACACGTGTCGTGTATCGTACGATGACTATCATATGTAGAGTACTAGTAACGAGAATTTATATTAAGATCGAAATTTCTTTCATGAGATTTGAATTCCCAAATATTACTTACGTTGTATGTACTTTTTAAATTCATCGTTCACATGTTAGAAGTTTGAGTTAATTTTTGACCAAAATTCCTTTAAATAATTATAACTGACATGTGTCATGTATTGAATGGATGTCTATCACATGAAGGGTAGTCGATATCTTCTTACATGAAATTTGAATTCTCAATATAATTTACATTTTATGTACCTCTTTGAACTTATTGTTAGAATTTGTAATAAGGTACACATCTCAATGTTATATAACAATACAGCGGACATTTTTAGTTTGATTTCCAACGAAGTTAATTTAGTAACACATATCATTGCTACGGCTGTCTATATTATTGAAGTAAAAAGGGTCTGGTTAGATTCGCCTCATCGCTTATTTGTTTCAATTTATTTAATTTACAATCTTTTTCATTAAATATAAATACAGCGGACATAAATATTTTACTGGACATGAAATGGTCTTTTACCTTTCATTATATTGGGGCTAAGTTGTCTGATTATCTGTAACTATGTTGCCAAATGCATGCTGATTATGTGACAGCACATGACACTAAGTATTATACCTTTAGAAGTTGAATGATATCTGCCTTAATTAAATTAACTTACACGTGCACACACTCATTTTCCCCAATTTGGGCGGTTTCTTTGTTTCATTTTGTTCTTTTGCATCTTCGTTCTCTGTATTTTCTTGCTGAGCTGAAGTTTGAAATGGCTGGTGGGAAGAGAAGAGAACTGATACCGTAAGTTATTTTCCCAACTCTTATGGATTTATGAACTGGATTCGATTTTTTTTAAATTCGCCTAGGTTTGTTGCAGACAATTTGAGTTTCATAGTAGTATGATATATTTGAAGTCTTATCAATTAGGTTTTATTGTGATGCAATGTGTTTGCGGAATTCAGTTGTAGTTAATTATAATTGTGTCCAATTTGAAATAGATTAAGATTTGTTTCTATGAATAAGTTATATACAATTATGATAATCGATTTCAGCAATTAAAGCTGTAAGTGTTTGGTTGTTTCGCTGGCTTCACAATATGCATTTGTGTTTTATAAGCGGTGACCTTTAATTCTCAAGTGTTGGTTGTGTTTTAAATGGATATCACAAGGTTGAGCTTGGATGAAACACCAAGTACTATCTTGCACCTAATTTGTGTTTGTAGAAATTTGCCCTATTCGATTTTTGCAACAATTTTACATGTATTTCAAGAGATCGAATCTCCCGAATCTAGTTTGGGATTGATGAATGTTTTTGTTTCAATTGATTGTAGGTTGAGTGCAATAGTTATTGATACCAAACATGCATCAACCTCGAATGAGAAGGAGAAGTTTGAACTACTAACTTGGTCAAATCTTCCTCTCGAACTTTTGGAGTTACTCTTCAGTCCTTTGAGTCTTAAAGATAATATTCGTGCCTCGGTTGTTTGCAAGAGATGGAATGTT
>CATIWQ010069335.1:0-10214 GCA_949673415.1 Euphorbia schlechtendalii | reverse complement strand
TATATATATATATATATATATATATATATATATATATGTATGTATATATGTATATGTATATGTATATATACAGTGGCGGTGCCAGCTGCTCGAGCTTGGAGGGGCGGAAGTGCCTCTAAAATTTTTATGTAGCGATACACTAATTACAGTAATTACGGGTTGGGATTTTTTTTAACCGCTTATATCTACTGATACGTATGCTTCATTACTATTTTGAAGGTACAAGAGGTTGTGGCTTAGAAACTAGTGTCTTAAAATATATCATCATTAGTTTCCAATCCTAACATGAATACAAAACTTAGTTAAACACCAATTTATGCACAATAATAATTAGATTATGTTGCCAAGAGATTTCTAAAAATTATTTATAAGTTAAAGAAAGCTAGAAGCATACATGATCCAAAGTATTGTAATGTCCTAGTATGGTAAAAATGCCCTAATTGGTTAAGTATTCCCTAATCCTTAATTACGAAAAATTGTCTAATTTCCAATCTGTAAAAATACACAATGATCCAAATTTGACAATGAAACCATTAATTTTATTATAATAATTCCTTGGATGGTTGAATTGAATGTGTTCAATTTCAAAACGAAAAAACCCAATTGAATAAACTTATACAGCTAAACAAATTGAAAGCATTGCGTGGTGTACTAGAGCCAAAATAGTTGAAGGTGGAGTGGAGACGAGGTAAATAAAAGAAACAAAAGCTTGAAAGAGACAAATGAAGAAGAAGAATTACGAAGGCAGAAGGGTTGAAATTTATAATGTTTTATTAATTTTAAATTTTTAAACAAAGCAAAAAACGACCCGTTTAAAATCATTGTATCATGAAACAAAACGACACGTTTTGCTTTATACGCTTAAAAGAAAATGGAACTTAATCAGTGACTGTTCATCATCTTCTACCTTGGTTTAGGGGCAAAATCAATCCCTAAATTCGAACCTGATTGATATTACTAGAAATTCCTCATAACTATCCGGCGTCGGAGGGTCAACTGACCCTCCACTACCCTCCCTGGCGCTGCCCCTGTATATATATATATTTATAAATGTAACAAAACATTTTTTAACTAATAATATTTTGTGAAGCATGCATGCTGGGTTGCTCACTGTGACTTTAGACTAATCCCAAATCCTATATTTCTCGGGCTTTATTGGGTTCGGGCAGGGCAAAAAATTTCAAAAAATCATTTTCCAGCTCACAATACGGGTTTCGACAAAAACATGTTTAATTGGGACTAATTGAAGTAAGTATACTACAATAATATATTTATCATACTTGTACCACTTGGAAACAAAAAAAAAAAAAAATTTGATTAAGAGGGTATAGTTTGGTCACCTTTTGAAGTCTTAAATTTGGCTACAAGTTTGGAATAAAATCAGAAAGTTTTAATGGCTTTACAAGTCACCAAATAACAAACTAAAAGTCTAGGAATTCTTTGCGTGTGGGAGGTCAATTTGAAACCAAACTTGGACTATTCTTGGAATTTATGTTATTTGAATATTCATCCTAATTCTTTTAATCAATTTCTAAATTTTCACTAAATGAGACATGATTATAATATTACCTCATGTGCCAAATATCTTAACATATTGGTTGAGATTGGAGCTGCGATTTTGGAGGTCATATATAAATTTTTCTTTATTGTTATGGTAAGCTGAATGAAACATTAAAAACATATTAATCCTCAATGGCTATAAATAGCATTTTTATATTACTAATCAGTCTATAAGTGACATGCCTTGTGCTTAATTTTATATACAGTTTTTATATATAAATAAAAATATCAGCATAAACATTTTTTATGGATAGCGCTTACATTTTATGATCTGGACGGTTGATCGATTAATTATAGCCAAGATGGATCTACATATGCAAGACAAATTAAAAAGTCCAATTTTTTTTAAATGTTTCATATTTGTAAAGAATCAGTATTTTCAAAATCAAATTAAACCGTATGATACTGTATTTCTTTTAAATTTATAACTATATGATACTAAACTGAAATTAGTAAAAAAAAGAATTTAACCAATATATAGCAAATATAAAAAATAGCCCAAGATGTTATTTATTTGTTAAAATTAAATTAAAAAACAAATCAAATGAACATTTCATTTTCATAAAAAGAATTCAATAAAAATGATATGTTGTTTTTGATATTTATTTGTCACACTCATATTCCTAAACAGTCATTTACTACTTATTCTGCGATAGTCCAAATTTTAGGACATTTTCTTGATTCCGTTCACTGTACACTTCCCAATTTTATAAAATTGCGTGCAATCTCAAGTCTTTTAAACTTAAAAGATGATGCACATGTATTTACAAAGTTTAAATTTGTAATTGAATTTACATGTTAATTTTTTTACAAATATGAATTTTTGAATTAATTGCACATATATGTAAAACTAAGCAAATCTGCATGTAAACAAGGATCAATTTCATTGCAGTTATTTTTTAACTTTTTGTTTAATTTATAATCATTTTAAAAAAAATCAATTAGCGTGTTTTTTATGTTACTTATAAGAAAGAAGTTTGTCGTAAAATTATTACAAGTACTCCATCCGTCTACTAAATATTGTCGTTTTGACTAATTCATAGTTTTTAAGTTAACAACTAACAGAATGAAATGATAAACTAGTTTACCCTTTCATAGATGTCCTATTCAATTTTCAAGACTTCATTAAATATGTTAATAAAAACAATTTGATCTATAGTCTTCTCTTATTATTGGATATTAGAATATAATTATCTTGAAAGTTGAATAAAGTAATAGGGGTAGGAGTGGAAAATTTGGAAAAAAAATATATTGGAAATACAAAATGACAATAAAAAAGAGATAACGAAATCTCCCTAAAATGATAATATTTAATGGAGGTAGTAGGTTATTAGTTGTAGATACTATTAAATGAGCAAGACATAAAAATAAGCAATTCTTTTTAGTTATATGAATAGATAGAGTATATTTATCTTTTGTTTGGTCAAACATTAAATGTTGATAGGCTGCATAAGACCCAATTATTTCAAAATTATTTTGAGTTGAGTTGAATTGATTTTAATTTAAACAAATTTACTTCAGCATAAATTTATAACTCTAAAAAATTAAATTTAACTATTTATATGTTAATAAATGGTCATCAATGAATTTATAAGGGTTGTAACTTTTAACTTATAAGTTAAAATATTATGTATAAAAACACTTAGAAAAAAAAACTATTTATATGATAAGAAATGGTTATAAATGAATTTACCAGCTTATAAGTAATTAAAGACAGGTGCTAATATTTTAAATTATTAATATGAACATTATGCTTATGAAATTTAACAAGGCATCGATAATTTAAACTTGTATAATATAGACCAAGTAGAGTGGAGCTTGAACCTTAGCTCTTGTTGTAGTGATAAAATGTGGTTCTCCTGCCGCAGATGCTCTAGCTACTTCACCCCAACCTAACTCACCCTCTTGAAAACTAATTCATTTTAACTCCAGGCTAACTAGCCATCTTGAAAAACTAATTCATTTTACCCAAAAGTCTATTTAAAATAAATTTCTGTTTTCAACTGTAACTTTTTTATGTTACACAACTGTTGGGGTTTTTTTTTCTTACAGAAGGTCATAATATAAAAGGTCAAATAATGTAACCTAATCATCTTCTCCGGTTAGTCATTTATATTCACTCTACAGTTCACCACTGACAAGTTTCAAGCTTGCCGTACCCATCTTCATTCTCAAATGAAAATTTCAATTAAAATGAAATATTTAAATTAAAATGAAATGTATGATGTTGTTGATCCTAAAGTGTCATTTAGTACTTATTCTGCAATAGTCCAAATTTGAGGACATTTTCTTGATTCCATTCACTGTACGCTTCCCCTTTTCATAAATTAGCGTGTAATTTCAATTCTTTTAAACTTAGAAGAGGACTATGTACATATATCACAAAGTTTAATTTTGTAATTGAATTTATATGTAGTTAATTGCACATGTATATGTAAAAATAAGCATCATCCCTATTTAAATCAGGGGCAATTTCATTGCAGTTCTTTTTTTAACTTGTTTGTTTAATTTATAATCAGTTAAAAAATAAGCAATTAAATTGTTTTTTATGCTAAGTTGTAAGCAAGTGAAGTATTTAGTAAAATGACTTACAAATAGTTTATAATTAGTAGAAACAATTAAATGACAAAAAAGACATATAGAGAAGTAATACTGCTTTCTGGTTATATATATAATTAAATAAAATATATTTGTCTTTCACTTGGTTAAAATTTGAATGTTGATAGGTTGTTTAAGACTCAATTACCTTAAACTTTTGTGAGCTGGTTCTAGTCAGAGCTAAAAAATAGGGCTTATAACTTTTAAGTTAAAATATAATGTGAAAACACTTCCAAAAATATTTATAAGTTAAGAAATCGTTATGTTTTTTTTATAAAAATGATTATAAAATTTCCTAACAACTTATAAGTAATTTAAAAAGACACTTGCTAATATTTAAAATTATTAATATGAACATTATGCTTATAAATTATTAACAAGCCATCGATGATTCAAGCTTTCCTAATTTGGATTAATTTTACAATTTTAGTGATGGCATTAATTCTATTTTTGTAGGCTAACCGTTAAAAGCTTAAATGTAATGCCTATTTAGTACTTAGTCTTCATTCAAAATCATGATTTTCAGACACGGATCGGTAATCGAATCGATGATGGAAGAGAGTCAAGCTTTAGGGTTCAACCAAATTAATTTAGTGGTTAAATCTGATTATCTTAAAACACATTAAAAATGTTAATATTTTTATTAATTTGATGATAAACATATAAAAATATTATGCATCAAAAATAAATATTTATTATATTAATACTTCATAATTCAAAATAAATCTTAAATATAATAAAAGCAACATAATAATAAACATAATCCTTTGAAGATTGAGTCACTATTTTTGAAAAAAATTGAATTAAGTTCAAAGTAAATCATATTTTATAAATTAGATAAAAATAAATAAAATTTATCATATTTAAGAAAATAATAATACACTTTAGACACAATATATTTAGTAAAAATTTATATGTATCCATTTATATTTTTATGCAAATAATTTAATATTAATTTGATTTTTAAATAATCTTAAATATTATTTACCTATATAATAAAATTAAATTGTAATTAAAAAATATCTCTAAAATATAATATAGTTAATCTGATAACATAATGCATTCAATATAATATTAAATACACTTATAATAGTTTTTTCATAAATCAAATTATTTGCTGTATTGAAACAATAAAAACAAAAAGATATTATAAAAGAATAGAGTAATGATGCTAAACCAATTGAGTGTGGTAGCTCAATGATTGTGCACATGTTGTGCATGCTAGAGGTTGTGAGATCGATACCTTTTTTTTAATAAGATTAGGAGCGGGAAGAATGAAGTGAGGGTGACGTTCATCCCTCAATGACCCACTGTTTACATATATAACATCCTGAAGGGTGAACACATGACGAAACACCATAAGGGATACTGCCTTTCCCCACTCCGAAAATATTCCCCTAAAATTTATTCCTGATAAATAAAAAAGAATACATAGTAAAAAAAGATAAGAGAACGTGAAAAATTAATTAAGTAAACCGAAACATGCTTTGACCACTTAGATCATGAAAATAAAATTTTGTAGCAGAATCAGGCACGCTATCCCACCATAGAAAGTTGGGGTTTATTCAGCCGTATCTAGCAAGAGCATCTGCCACATGAATGCCTACTTTGAATGTGTGAGTAATCATCATTTGCATTGATGTCATCAGCCTCAAACATCTCAACCAGTCCGCTTCGACGCTCTAAGGCACCAAGTTAGTTTGGCTTCGAAAAATTGTTACTACAGAAGCAGAGTCGCTCTCCAACCACAAATTATGCCAGCCCTTTTCATGTGCAATTTCTATTGCTTTAATGACTGTTTTTAACTTAGCCAAGAAAGCGTAGCATGATTGCAAACCATACGCGAATCACCCATGTGAAAACCCATGATAATCTCAATAAATTCCATCACAACCTGAAGATCTTGATGCTCCGGTGACTGATGCATCGATGTTTACTTTAATCCAATCCACAGGTGGTGGCTACCAAGTGACAGTGATGATACACAGTGCGCATTGTAGCCGAGGAGTAAGATGCAAAGTTGTCAAAGTTTCCCTTTCTACTGTTGAATTCCACATGGTTTTAGTATTTAATCTATCTTAGTCTGGTATCCAATTCCAAAGAGAATGTAAAGTTGTACAAAGATTGAAATCTTTAGCGTAAAAAAATACATTCATTGCGAGTTTGCCAAATCAACCATATCACATGAACTACACTTCTCCAAAATGTCAATATTTGTGAACTGAATTGTAGTCTAAGTGCTGCAGTAATTACATTAGAGATATTTCAAATTGTTGTTAAACGATCTTCCAAATAGGGATTTCATGATTTCCCACATTGTCACGGATACCCTGCATTCCACATATAAATGCGTAATATTTTAAGTATTAGAATTGCATAAACACACCTGGAAATGAAGACTAAGCCTCTTCTTGCAAGAGTGTCGTGAGTGGCCACATAACCCAAATAAATTCTCCAACATGTCAACGAGTGACAGGGAGGAATTGATGCG
This sequence comes from Euphorbia schlechtendalii, assembly GCA_949673415.1. NCBI lineage: Eukaryota > Viridiplantae > Streptophyta > Magnoliopsida > Malpighiales > Euphorbiaceae > Euphorbia > Euphorbia schlechtendalii. The sequence continues at coordinate 3,565 of CATIWQ010069335.1, read as the reverse complement.
TCCTATAGCAGCCCAATGTATTGATCCTCAACATGAATCCACAAGAGAATTTTTGCAAAAAGTTTGATTGAAAAAGTTCCAACACTTCCATATTTCCATCTCGAGAAACAATTGCATAGTTTGTCCAACAAAGGCTGTAAATGCGTAGCACGTAATGCCCCAATAAATAACGGGACTCCTAAGTAACGAAATGGGAGGTTAAATTCCCATTATTCTTGCAAGATTTCTAGCTCTAATAGTGTGAATGCTTGAACCAAAAAAATCCTTTGATTTTGTCGAATAACTACTTGCCCCGACAGCTCACCGTAATTATTCAACATCGAGTTTATTTTAGTAAAATTTGTAGTAGTGGATGCAATAAATAATAAATTATCATCATTATAGAGAAGATGTGTTGGAAAAGCCATCTCTAGAATGTATCTCATCAGTTTCAACTCTCCCCGATCCACCAAATCAAAAAGTAAGCGACTCAAATAGTCCTCCGCTATGATAAATAAAATCGGTGATTGGGAATTGCCCTGTCAAACCCGTCTAGAGCACAAAAAGTTTCCATGAGTGTCTGAACCTGTGATAATTGAAACCTGGACTGTTTTCCAAAGATTTAGCATCCAATTATGAAAAGTTTCTCCAAATCTATAAGATTTCAAAACTTCCAAAATAAAATCCCAACTCATTGTGTCAAAAAGCCTTTTTATATCAATTTTGAGAGTGAAATTACCTTCGAAATATCTCTTATTGAGTAGCTTAATTCCTATCAAAGCTATTGCAATACAGTGGTGAATGTTCTCGCCTCTTACAAACCCAAATTGTGATTTCAAAATAATGCGGGCAGCAAGAATGAAAGTTGACCTGTTATGATTTATGTGATGATTTTATAGCCAAAATTGCTCATGACAATAGGTCGATAATCCTTAATTATATTGCATTCTCCTTGTTCAGAACAAGGATTATTAAATTCGAATTAAGTCTTGTAGTGACATAGCCATGATCGAAAAATAAAAAAACCATATTGCATACACCCGCACATACAATATCCCAATATGTTTGGTATAAAATACCTGAGAATCTGTTGGGACTTGGTACGCTACTCGGATTAAGAGTGTTTACTATTGCTTTGATCTCCTCCATAGTAGGACGTCTAATCAACTCCGTGTTTTCTTCTTTCAAAATAAGATAAGGAATTATGCGATGAATTTCTGAAAAATCAGCAGCTTATGAGTTGTTCCTATTGAATAGATCTTCATAAAAATGCAAAACATGTGTTGAAATTTTTTGATTAGTTATTACAACATCCCCAATTTGGATCTCCTTTAATCCTATCATTGATTTTTTGATATTAGCCGTTCTATGAAATTTTTTTCGTATTATGATCACCCTCCTTGAGCAAATTCACTTGGCTCCGATCCTTCATATAAATTTCCTTTCATCGAAGTGCCATTTTATAGTTTGCTTATGCTTGAAAATCTGCTCACATAACATTTTAGTCACCTCCCAACACATAATTGATCGTTCAATTTCATCCAATTCATCTCAATACTTTGCTATGTTGGTTTTAAATGCCTAAACGTGTCTTTATTCCAACCTCGAAGAATGACACAAAGAGGTTTTAGTTTCATAGCCAACAAAGGCATAGGGAGTAAAGAAGGATAATGGTTCTCCCAGTGTGATTTTATAACGTCCCTTAATCCCTCATGAGTGACCCCCATTCCTTGGAATCAAAATCGACCCCTCCAAGTTTCCATTATGACAATGTGATAAAATTGGGTGATGGTTTAAGTGTTGACATGGGAGAACGGAACAACTGTAGCTACTCCAATTTGCTGCCATGTCTAGCGAAACAAATGCTCTATCTAAATGACTATCAAACCTAACCATACCCCTCCTATTGTTTGTTTAAGTAAACAACGAACCCGAACTCTGTACCTCCTCAAAATTCCCATTATCAATAAATTCTCTAAATGGAGCCCTCCCTCTACGCTCATGAGAGTCCAATATGGCATTAAAATTTATCCATTATAACCCCATTTTCTAAGTCGTCCAAACAATTTTCTACTATTCTACTGTGCATCTCTCTCCTCCATAATGCTGAATTGCTACCATATACGAACATGACTATTGTAACAAACCACTCAGCTGCATTTTAATGATAATAAACTATTCATGCCTGACACACACATTCACAAGACCATTCAAGATAGATGATTTTAAGACCCAAATTGACGGCAGCTCTCCATTAATTGAAGAAACAAATTCAAAGCCAATACTATTCCAAAAGCGAGTTTCCATTGATGAAAAACTAACCATAAGTTTCGCAATGCAAAGGAAAAGAGGTCGATGTGCATGAACAAGATCACGTTAGGCAATCCTTATGTCATTGTTAGCGATACCCTACAATTCCAATAAAGAACAATCATTAATGATGTTTAGAGTTGTGATTGCGACATTTGGCGGTCACTTGGAGTTGCCTTCTAAGTCTTTTTCTGCTTAGTTTTCTTCTTTTTCCAACCGCTTCCACCCAATCATTCACATCTCGGGATTGCTCATGCAAAGGGATGATATCCTCCACTAAATGATTTTGATTTCTTAGTGTTACATTCCCCTCATCTGTTAAATCAACCACTAAATTTACTGTTAGAATTTCTGTAGAATTGATGGTAATGGCCTTACTCATCTCTCTTCTCTTTTAAAGTTTATCCATATTAAGAGATTCCTCCACGTCCTTCGACTTTGAGTTTTTTTATTTCTAATCCACTTCTTTTCCTTTTCTTTGTTTGAAGGTCGAGTCTGATTGTCTATCTTTTGCATCACTAGAATATTCATTAACAAAAAGTTTTGAATCACTTATTTTCTTTGTTGATTTCAAGCCTTGAGAAGAGAGTTATTTCTTTGTCAGTGGTTCGGTACTTAACTTTCCAAATTGATCGAGAGCATGATCTACCTCATTGCTGCTCTTGGTTTTTCTTATGTTGTTCCATTTTCCCATGGTCTAAAATTTTTGATTTATTTCCAATATTCTTTCTACAATTAACTACAAAATGGCCGATGGATTTGCAAGTTACGCAGATGGAAGAGATATTCTCATATTCCAATGTAACTCACACTTTTTTAAATGTCGAGTCTACAATTATTTGATCCTTCAAGGAGTTCAACATATTAACATCAATTAAAACTCTAGCATAGTGCCCAAATTCCCCTTCCACCGTATTTCTGTCAAAACATATTGGGATCCCAATACCCAATGCAATACTCAATAAGATGATTTTATCGCAGAATTCCCATGGTAAATTATACATTATAACCCAAACCTGAGCTGAAGTTGGTTTACAAGAATCAAGGTCCAACCTAGGTTTCCAAGTCGAGAATCTCATGGGCCTGGGTAGGAGTCTTAGTCTACCTCTATGCTAAACCTTGGAAATCAACTCTTTTGATGGTATAATGACATGAAAGAATCCCTGACCTAAAGAAATCAGTTTCCAATGCAAATGAATATTCCAAATTGTAGAAAGCTTACCTTTGAGATCTGAATGTTTCAATGGAGAATCCCCTTTCATCCAGGTAAGTTACG
>CATIWQ010069334.1:0-20679 GCA_949673415.1 Euphorbia schlechtendalii | reverse complement strand
AATGGTCTAATTATATAAATAACAATTGGATTCAACTTAATAAGATGAGTTAGTAATCAACCTCAAATAAATTTTTACGAATACATTAGACTGAACTTAAAATTTATTTGAAATAATCTTTAAACTTGATAAAAATCATGTGTCGATTCTTAGGTTTGACTACTTATTTATTGTTCTATGGATTGGTTCTCTCTGGATTGGAACTATTTCATCTCTCTTTTTCTTTGTGTATAGACTTCTATCTACTTGTCTTTATATTTCAAAATTAATTTATTTTTGTGACATTTTTTTTAATCATTCCAAAGTCAAATTTTGTAATATCTATATATTATTATGTATACAACATTTTTGTGACAATCAACATTTGCTATAATAAAAAGTTTAATTTCAACACAAAAAATTGTCATTAACAAACTATTTATAACAATTTATTTTACTCGTCACAAAAATCATTTTTCTATAACAACTATGTACCTGTCGTCACATATTGAATATTTTTTTTTTGTTACAACCATTACTTATAACTAAAGTATTTTTGTTTCAAGTAAAATTTATAGTCACAAATAAATATAAATTGCTCGCAACAAGATTTTATGTTGTCACTAAAATAGTTTTTGCAACAGCATATACTTTATTATAACATATTCTACATTTTAGGTTACAACAGAAGTTGTGACTAAAAAAATATCAGTTATAAGAATAAAAAGTTGTCACCAAAACATATACTATTTGTGACAATTCTATGATAAATTCTAACAAAAGAGGAGTTTGTGACAATAAAATTTTTATTGTAATAAATGAAAAATTTTTTGTTACAACAATTTTAGTGACAATGAAATTGTTGTCATATATTATTTGATTTCTTGTAGTCTAAATACACGAATTATAAAATCCATAAAAATTTAGCGGATGAGCCGACGAGGAAATAGTTTGCCTAAAAACATATAGCACTTGGAATAGCTGGAGAGTAGCTTGATGTTTAATTTGTTGTTCTTCAATTAATTATTGAGCTATCGAGAAAAGATATGCAAAAGGGGTTAATCAAAGTGGGATATTTTATTGGGTACATGCAATGCAAGTATATAAAGAGTAATTAAGTTGACATTCAACCCTTCAATTACCTAACTATGCTTACAATTCTTGACTTGTTCATTTCTTCCTGTTTGTGTGGGACCATCAAAATATGAGAAAATATTATACATATGTTAAAAATATATGTTAAGTATGTAACATATATTAAAGAGTATTGATATTTATTTGTAACTGTTACATCTCCTACAATTCATGTAAAATAATGTGTAATTTGAATCTTTACAGGTACTTGAACATAGGTTATATAGGTTTGTTGTACACAACACATATATGTGTAATTTTTTTTTAATTTTTGTTTGTATAGTCAACAATGCGGATATTATTTTCTTCATTTCTTTTATTGATAGAATTGATGCTATGATGAATGGTGTTTCTTTCTTCAAGAGTTAGTAAACTCCTCATTTGGACTCATCAAAACAATTTGTGATATATATTATTAGAATTTGTTTTGTACTTTTATTGATTAAATTTGATTTACAAATGATGTTGTGATTATCAAATTTTTATTGTAATAATCGATTATTGAAGATCCTGCAGATCTTTGAATTAATTTAAGGGAAATGTATTACCATATGCTAGCAATTTTCACCAGAAGTGGAAGAATACAATTGATGAATAATTTTCACCCGAAATAGAATTGTAAAATTGATGAATGATTTCACCAAAAGTGAAAAATCAAATAGATGATAATAATAACTACCAAAAGTGGTAAATTAAAGGAAATTATTTTGTTCCATATTGATTGAGGTTAATGATAAAAATATATTACCACAATATTGGGTAACATGAAATCGTTAAAGGTTTCAAAAGAACAAATATTATGTGTAAAGAAATAAAAATATGTTGAATGGCCTAGAAGAATCAATATTAAGATTTAAAAGGCAGACATATTATTATAAATAATACATTATTTCCCCTCGAATTCTCGAAGAATTTTATGGAATCTTATATATATTCGCAGATTTGAATAATATATTGCAACTGCGAGTGAAGACATTAAAGAATGTCTATACTATAAAAATATTTTTGGGACAATATAACTATAAACAAGAATTTTATAAATTCAAATACTTATTATTTTTGGTACAACTGACTAGGTAATCCTTGTTCAACAATGATGAAAAGATTGGTGAAAATGTACATGGAAAATTATTAAAGAACAAAGTTTCTTCATGTTGCTTGTTCGCAAGGAAAATTAATCATATGACCTTCAAATAGAAAGGTTTGAAATTCCATTCCCTATTATTTTTACAAAAACATATAATGTGATATATGTGAACCAATTCATTCATAATGTAAATCTTTTTGTGGGTCCACTTTAACCTTAATAATCATGTGGAGGGGGTGAAAGCAGATTATTGTTCTTTTTGGATTTAAAAATCGATTGCCAAATTATTTTAATGAGCGTGCTAAGTGACTTAATCTGAATGCCCTTTTAGTCTAAAAGCTGTAAACTACTCAGCTTCGCTGACTTATGTTACCTTCAAGCTATGCTGAGTAATCTTACTTAGCTTAGGGTGGTTTTCAAGCAAATATGATAAAGACGAGAGAAGATGTATGAGCGCACACACTGATAAGGTAATAAAAGATATTAAGGAAAGAGTACACTTAAGATTTTATCCTAGCTCGGCCCCTAGCCTACCTCCAATCCCCGGATTCCTTTCCGAGCATTAATCCACTAGTGATTTATTTCCTTCAATAGGCAGAGAAGCCTTTACAGTGGGTAGACGATTACATAAAGTTTCTCCTTTCTAACTACCACTCAATACTCAATTTAGGTACCCTTCCTAAACTAAGTCACTCAAAATAATTTAGAGATTTTAAGAATAGAGGATTTCAACTTATAAAAAGCGTTGAATCCTTTACAATGTAATAGCTTAGCTAAGATTCTAAGCCTATCAAATTTCTCTCTTATCAAACAGATTAGAAACTGAGTTGTTTGCTTTTGATTGCTTGAGATAGAATTTTTGAACACTAGGATTGCTTTAGAAGAGATTCAACTCTTTAGAAATTCAAGGTGATTCACCAAGTTGAAACGTCTACTCTAGTCTCTATATATAGTTGTAGAAGTTGGAAGTAGCCGTTGCAAACTTCTCGTCTTAGCTTGTTCTTCAAAATCTCTTCTCTTCACAGCTTTCAAATCTTCTCTTCACAGCTTTCAAAATCTCTTCTCTTCACAGCTTTCGAATAGATTCTAGGAGATTTAAAGACATCAATTTTGAATGTTGAAGTGTGAGATTAATCCTTTAACCTTCAATCAGTCAATAACTCATTTCTTCAAGCAAAACCGTTTGAGAGAGGAGCGCGCAAGATGCAACGTGGAAGATTGCAGTTGGCTGCTTTGATGACATTGTAGAATTGTAAGGATATACTGGAAAATGATGCATGTCAGAATATACCTTTTTGACTTTGACGTTTGTGAGGTATCTCCAATATTTCGTATTGACACCTTTTGGTTATGAGGACTACATGAATATCTATTTTGATTTCAAAGCTTTTTACCATAAAAGCATCAAAGGGAATATTCTATCTTCACAAAAATAGTTAGATGCACAAGTGTCATAATAAAACTAAGAGTCTCAAGTTACTAAGCTTTTATCAAAATAAAAGCTACTCAACTAAAATTGAGTTATATCGCGTAAACTATGAAATACACAACCACTCAACTTTTCCTTCTCTAGGCTATAACTTAATAAAGGTTAAGTAAAACTGAGTTGTTTTCCTTAAAACACATTCAAGTAAAACTTGCCTAATTAAGAGTATACTAAATACCTAATTAATTTCACTATCCAAATAATTTTTCTATTTCCAAAACTCTAAGTACTGTGAAGTATTATTAACTTGGGTTCAACAATCTCCCCATTTTGGAACAGATAACAAACTAAATAGTAGAAGAAATTAATTAAATAAGTAGTCTATGGATATAGGAATAGCTAATAACTGATGTAAGACTCCCCCATGCCGAGAGGAATTCCTTCAATCAACATCAGCTCTCCCATACTTGGAGAACTTTCTTCATCTTTGGACTTTGTCTTACTCAACTTCTCCTTTCAAGTTAATCTTGGGTAATTCTTACAAAAATTTCATATGAAAGAATAACACAATATATAATACTAAGTTAAGAAGTTCTTAACTTGGAGAGAAACTGTAATTTTTCATTGATTAAACTCAATAATTACACAAGTAGTGTCCTATACTAAGCTTTTATATGTAGGCGCTATTACAAGAAATTCTATACTACGAACTATCTACGTAGCTTGGGGTCATGCCCTCTGAGATTTTGTTGAGAAGATGAGCCCCTGCTTCTTGGTGAGTTCCTTGGATTTTGTTGCTTTAATGGACGTTGCGTTCTTGGTTAGATATTTGATATTTGATATTGAGCAACTTTGCGGGCATCTTCAACTATGTTCTCCCCCTTTGTTATCTACTCCATCATAATCTGATTGAGGTAGGAATTAAAGGAGTCGATTACAGTTTGAAAATCCTCATGATTTCCTATGATAGCTAGAGATATCTCATTCTCTAGCTACTCTTTTCCTTCCATTGAGAGAACCTCTTGCTCTTTAAGCTTTTGTAATATTAGATGATGATACCTTGAGAGATGAGTAATCTGATCAATGCCTTGGCAAGTAAATTGTTGAAAGCATTGCAGTTAACCTCTGAAATCAGCTACCGATAATGCGATCTTCAACTTTTATTCCATTTCAATGATTCTTGGGCACATAAGATTAACAGTTTTACTTGTGTAATCTATGTCATTTACATCATGCTCTTCGGTCTCCACCACTCGTTGAACTTTAGCTTGAAGCTCATTAATTCTTTCTACTAGGGTATTAAGCTTTTTGTGTAAAGTGAGGCCATTGCTGGGGTCGACTGACTTAGTAGGCTCTGGAAAAAGTTTACCCATGGCATCAATCAACATTTTTTGAGAGTTCTTCACAGTGTCTTCAATATTTTTCTTTATAAGAGCGCAAGCTGAGTCAAATTTGTTACCCAACGCATCTAGGTTGAGCATTGGTTTTTCCATTTACATCATCCACCTTCTTTTCAACATGATCTACCTTCTTTTCATATACTATCATTAGCTTTGACAACTTCTCCAACATGTTTCATTTGGAAAGTTCACTGAGCTGCTTGTTTGTGCTTGTCTTGATTTTGGCTTACTCCTTCGCCAAGCTTATGGAATTGCGTAGTCTGTGTAGCCAAAGTTGCATTAAGACTACTCAATTGTTCTTAAGTAGTGTCAATACTATTCTTCACTTTACCTGCCACTGCATTTGCAATGACATTTGAAGTTGGAATAGATGATACAGCTGCATTGAGCTGAGCTGTAGAATCAGTCAGCCCGGTTAGGATCAGCGCCATCTTGTCTACTAAGCTTTTTGCACTTTCTTTCACCATGTGAATCTTGATATTAACCAGACTCACTTGGATCTTCTTGAACTCTTCATAATATATTGAATCTGAAGGGATGTTAAAGTGCTCATCAAATTCTGGAATCTTGGCTTCCTTCTTCCCGGACAAGCCCGTAATTCTTGGGCTAGTAGCACTTGGCTAACTACCCCATCTAATACATCTTCAGTTTTGAGAGTTGGGAACTTAGCCCTTACAAGCTCTTTAATCTGAGCCAAAATAGATGAATCAGCTAAATCCTCTAGTAATGGCTTGTTGCTAGAAGGTGTTTCTTCCTCGGCTATAAAATTTACCTTAGCACCACCAACATTTGTTGTTCCGACATGAGAGTAGTTTTCAGTTGAGGGACTTCTTTAATCAGAGGGATGAATGTGGTTGGGGAATGTTGTGAAGAAAGGTTAGGTGTAGAAGAAGTGGTTGAAGGAATTTCAGAAGTTTGTATAGTAAAAGTAGAAGATGATTTAGATTTTAAAGGAGAAGGAATGATGTTGGTTTGAATTTGTGGAGGTGGTGAAGAAGGGTTTTTTTGGGAAAGTTTTGGAGAAGAAGTATGAAGGGGGGAGTTTACAAGAGAATTTACAATATAAGTATGTGTAGAAGAAGATTTCGGATTTACAACAGAAATAGGGGTAGGATTTACAAAAGAAGAATGGGAAGGAGATTTAGATACCTGCGAGTTGATTGATTGATCCAAGGATGGATCAGCCTTAGGTAACTCAGCCTCAGTTTTAGGTAGCTCAGTTTGTTGAGTGCGGAGGGGGGATGAATGTTCTCTTCAGGAAGAGCAGATTCTTCCTAGTTGATGATCTCAATGTCATCATCATCCTCATCACAGATCACTTGAAGTGATCTTTTGGTCTAACAGTGGCAGTCCTCTTCCTTTGGACGCCTTTTATCTTAGAGACCACTTTCTCCACTTGCTCAACAATGCCTAGACTAATAGTATTTTTATTGTGAGCATGGGATTTTTCTCCCGACTTGTGAGTCCGATGATGAAGCTGTAATTTTTTCCCTTTATTAGCTTTCTACATCTTGCATGGTCTTGAAATCGTCTGGAGAAAATCTGCTTAGTTTCTTTGGGCCTTCCCCTTTCTTAAAACCCAATTTAAAATAAAAAAGGCCCGCATGAAAGTGTCATGTCGTTAACGACATGGCCATATTGTTAATGACATTAACCATGTCATTAATAACATCAACTTTGCAGCAGGCCAAAAATTGCACTTTCTGCAATTTTTTAGTCAAAAAGGCAATCTTTGCCCACATGCTCACATTTTTCTCCTACAATGCAACTCCCTACACCTTACCTAGGTTATGTTCCCTCCAACATTTGCATTTGGATTTAGAAAAAGTAAAAAGCAAAAAGCATGGACTAAGTTTAAAGGAGTTGACTTTTGGATTGAAGAGAGTTCTACAAAAGGGGGACTGAATTTGAGTCATTAAGGGGGGGAAAAGGAGCTCAAATTTTCATGCAGAAGGTGCAAGCGAGATTTCAAAGTGTTCTTGAACAAGTTTAAGTGTTCTTGAGTGGTTTTTCTTGAGGTTTTGCATTAAGTTTAGACTTTAAGCATCCAACAACTTAAAGTTTCGGTTTTGTTAAGTTTAAGTTCATAGAAAGGGCATGAACTTGGGTCACAAGGGTCCACTTGTGAGCAGACAACATGGAGCGGTGGGCCAAGAGCGCGCAGAATGAGAGGTACGGTCCACCGGGGAGTTTGAAAAGTGCACAGGGTCGCGGATCTGGGAAAAACACCGGGGTGTTTATGTAAAAAAGCACCGAGCAGTGGGACCCAGGGAAAAGTATTTGAAAGAGAGAGCGAAAACATTTTAGATCGGTTCAAACCCGAATCCGCTATCTCTTAGTGTGGAGTCACCACCTGGATTAGCTCTTTCCAGGAATTAGAGTCTTGTGAGGCTTAATGTCCGGGGGATGAACCAATAAGACACAGAGATTCGGGTTCGGGATAAGTTGCTTATTTCTTATGTGATCACATTATATTACATCTATAGAAAACCGTATTTTCTCAATTATGCATATTCGAACTTACGTATTTTTTAGAGTTTATGTGCATGATTCACGTACAGAAAAAGTAGTAAATCCATCCACAAAGCAGTAAATAAATGCGGAAAGTAAATGCGTAAAAGTAAAGATTACAAATTACAAAACCTCGGGGGATGCAACCGCCTGCCTAATCTATTAATTACATTTCCCATAAAATATTTGCAATACCCGAAGGAAAAATAAATTCCTAGGCATACATCTAACCTGCATCCAAAAAGGTTAGCACGAGATATGACACATATGTTCGATTTGATTTTAGCGAGGCCTGTGTGGCCTAATTAAAACATCGACGATTAAAAGTTATTGTTTAGAAATAAAACGATTCATTTTATTTACAATTATGTTGATCGTTTTTTATTAGTGAAAGTGCTCGCATGGTAAAGGTGAGGTCTATTATTTGGGAATATGTTTCATTCCCTTCATGGGGTTATTCTAACATGAAAATTAAAAAGACATAAAAGATGAAGAAGAAGATTACAACATTATTTACATAATAAAAGAAATAAAAAGTATTCCTAGGTTCACATGTAGAACAATATCTAGAACACGAGATGAAAAACTCTAGGAACTCAAAGGCTTACCCTTTTGGTATGAATCCACTTCGGCGTATTCGTTCGGCCTTTGCAAGTCCTCCTCATCCTTTAGTTTAGGCAAAATTGTTGCTGTAAAAGTCCAAAAAATCTTCATAGAACTTTAATGTAATTTGGAAAGTTATTTTTTTGTTTGAAAATTTTCGGGTCCTCGATTATCGAAAAAGACCCAACTATTTATAGGAAAAATCCCAGAAATCCAAAAAAGGTAAGTTTTTCAGGTGAGGGGTCTCGCTGTAGAAAAATTTGGCAAGGCTCCTCGCCATGTCTTTGGCGAGCTCGCCAAAGTCCTTGGCGAGGCTGCCACGCCAAGGAGTTTGGCGAGGTACCTTGCTAAGGAGTTTGGCGAGGTGCCTCGCCAAAGTTTTTCATGATGCTTGATTCGCCAATCCATGGTGACGCAGGGCCTGGATCCTGTTTTCCACGGTTTTTTTGAATTTTTTTGTGCATTTTTATATTTTTTAATTTATTTCGGAATTAAAGGAAAAAATTAGAAAAGTTCTTTTAAATTAAGAGACGAGGAAGACTCCCATTTGAAGATCATTGGACGATCGAAAATCATGTGATTCGAGGATAAATATCCTGAAAAGCCATCATCATTGAACGTGCGAACTGGTACAAAATCCTGTGCTCACAACTGCCCCTTGTGTGATCATCGCTGGTTGTATAACCAGTATGATCACACGAAATGAGCATAGGGATAGAGAGAATACCTGACGGGTGTGGTTGGTGACTTCCTGTTCCCAATTAGTGATAACATAGGCCTTCCTTTCTGGCGCTTTGTGTTCATAGGGTTGTCCGTTTCTTTCTTCAGGATCTCTTAGGTACTTGGTGCCCCTTATGGGCGGGTTGACCATTTCTTTCTGCAGCGTCCCTTTAGTGGTAGGCAACCGTTTCATTCTTTATTTGTAGTCATTGTGTGACCCTTATGATGATTGGAGATAGGTGCTTGAATCTTTTTCAAAGGCGACTTTGACTTGTTTCCTGTGACAAGTTAGAGAAAAGTATAATGTTAATACATTTCATGATGAATGTTTTAATTATTTGATTGAGTTTATGCGAAGCAAAAATTTTTGCCCCTTTAATAAAAAAATTAAAGCATGATAAATAAATAAGTTTAATGGAAATTCGAGGATGTCCCGAAGACTGCTCCATTATTTTAGGAGGCTTTTGTATTTGCAATGTTGACTTTAGGCTTGAGTGGGCCATCATCCTTCTTGGTGTTTGTAGGTTTCTCATGTGGAGGTGGAGTTTTTTGTTTGCTGGGATAGTGTTGCCCCGGTTTGGCATCGTCTTTACTTGTAAATAACATGATGTGTATGTAACGTATGCATGTTTTTATGCATGAACAATTTTTATCATATGATGTATGTTCATTTGTTGTAGGTGTCATGGGCTTCGTTCATTGAAAAGCCTTCTCTTGTGTAGGTGCATGGTTACCCCTAGGGTTTGTCTTGTTAGGGATTCCATGGATGACTCCCTCGGAGTGACGACCATGGGTTCGTTGAATCAGATTCGAGTTCAGAGCTTGGATTTTGTTTCTAGATGGGTCGTTGATCCCGCATTGTGTCAGTGATGATTGCTTGGAAGCCGTTTGCTTGTTGGAGTTATATAATGCCATGCACGTACCGTTCCGAGGAGGAAATTATGAATTTGATATTTCTTTGGTTCTAAGTTTTGCATAGATATCCCTTGCTGGTTTTCAATCTATCGAACCTTGTCCTAATTTTTGCCTGGACTGCCTTTTCAGGTTTTTAATCCAGCAGACTTACTTTCTTGTCATTTTTATTTTTTGGGTGTTTACTTGCGATATTCTACCATTGGCATGCAAGCAATCAAGATAAGCATATGCATAAAGATTCAGCAAAAATGACAATTCATTTATGAACTTAACAGGGGTATAAATGTTTCAAATGATTTGACTCTTGCCATCAAATAGCCCTTTCAGGTTTTTTAACCAATGTTGTTCTCTCGATGTCCTAAGTTTTGCCCGAGCCACCCTTTTCAGGTTTTCAACTCAACAGATTATTATTTTTTTATTTTGAAAAGAAGCCCTAATTTTTGCTCAACTAACCGAGTGTTAATTGACAGGCTAATTACAAATTTATTTTTTTGTTTGTACTGCTATTTATTGATTTATTTCTTTCACCTATGCGTGATAGCAATTGTGTAAGACTTGGTTAATTTGGTAGACCGGTCACCATCGATGTCCATGACTTTAGTTGTTGTCTCGTTCAGCGTTTTTGATCAATTGGTTGGTGCTCATGCTGCTTTGCTGGCTTGAGATGTATTTGACAATAAGTCTTGATCATCTATGTTTCCTTTGATGGTGTGATGATTGCCCCACAAATAGTACGAGCCATGTGAAGGAGTTGTTGACGTGTTCAACGGTCTGACTCATTTTTATCTTTAACATTGACTTTTATTTGATTGTCCCACGAATGGTGGTGATCCGTGTGAGGGAGTTGTTGACTTGTTCAACAATCTAACTCCTCCTTTTTGACATCATGCCGATGTTCGCCACTTTTCTACTAATAAGTTTAATAGTTTGTTTGCAAGATTCGGCTACATATCAACAGTGCCAAAAACTTGTTCATGTAAGATATAGGTGTTGTCAATACCCCTTATCCAAATAGAAAAATGATGATAACTGCAAGTATACATTTGCAATGTAGTTTTAAAAGATATCGATCCCACATGGAAGGACTAGTTCTAAAGATCAACAATGAAGATAAAATAAAGAAAATAAAATAAATTTGATATTTTGGGTAGGAGGGTTAGAATGAAGAATGAGTAAATATAGGTATGAAAGATTAGAGAATCTAAATATATAGGTTTTCCCTACGAAATAAGGATAGCTGAGAAAGCATGCAAGTCAAACAAAGATGTTACGATTCACTAAACTAATCTAACAGAATCGGTTCTAAATACTCAGATGTTCAATTATTCGCTATAGAGCAACAAATGAAATGACTTTTCTAAACCTAGCGCAAACGAATTAAGATGATTATATAAACCTGGACAACGTCAATACTATACATAGTACGGGTCGCTCTCACATAATCACATTTAGCAAGTTACCATTCCAAAAAAGTTGGCTCATTAAACAGCGTTATATCACAGATCTAGTGATTATACACGATATTGTTAACCCGAAACTACTCTTAAAATTAACTCCAACGCATATAACTTGATTAACATAAAAAACTTAACACGAAATACGCATTATAACACATAGACATATCATAAACTTCGAAATAGAAAAGTATAAGCAGAAAGCAAAGCAAAGTTGTAAGGTATGTAAGTGAAAGCTAAAGTTGATCAAATCGTATCCACTCTTTGATGGAAGTCGTCAATTCCCGTAATTCCTGCGTCTGCTTTGAATTCGGTCTTGGCCCGTACAGAACCTCCGCTAGGATGCTATTCCTTGCAAATATCGAACAAACGAATAGTGAAGAACGAAAACTTTTATTGATATGTGATTTGCAAGTACACTTATACAACAATTTCTCGAGAATATAGAGAAATCTAGTGATTGAAATGAGAATTCGAATCACTTAAACATTTTCTCTCTAACACTTATGAACATAGCAAATTTTCTATTTATACACACACTATATCTCTCTCATGCACTCTAATATTTTCCCTATGTATCACTACACTGTGATGCATGAAATTGTAAGTTTTGGAGCCCTATTTGTAGAGTTCGAAGGGTTGCATCTATCCATATGAAGAGTCATGTCCATTGGTGAAAGATTGCATCACTTCATTATGATTGGTTGAGAAGCTTCAATCTAATCCACAATGGATAGGCACCCTTTCATGATTGGTTGACTTCTGATAAGTATCTTTTCGTTGGTAGTTGATGGTGGTTGATCATACTTATCTAGCGGTTGGTAGTTAAGAAGATAAAACCAAGAAAACCTTCCAAGTCACGACCACGATATACATGTCCCGACCGTGAATCTTTGATTAGCAGACTTCTGTTCTGAAGAAGAACAAGTCACGACCGCAAATGATTGTTGCGACCGTGTATTGCATTTTTCTTCAAAATTCTCCTTGCAACTTCACCGATCTTTGACAGCTTCGATCCTAAACCAAATCTTTAAGTTCCACGCATCTTTGTGCACCTTTTTCACTCGTTTTTCATAGGATTCCACTTTAGATCATTTTACTCCCAAGATTTACCTAGTATCTGCCTTTGCATAAAAAACAACTACATACCACTTGAAATCTTTTATATGAAGTATAAAAATGACTTAAACTATAGTGTTTAGTGTATAAAATTAATATGATATTAAGTGTAATTATACACTTATCAACCGGTTGTTTGGTCTCATGAATGGTTGTGATGGAGTTGTTGACGTGTTCAACTATCTGACTCCTTCTTTGTGGTATTGCGCCTATTGTTTGGTCTTATGAATGGTTGTGATGGAGTTGTTGACGTGTTCAACAATTTGACTCCTTCTTTGTGACTTTGCACCAGTTGTTTGATTACCCCACAAATGGTGGTGAGCAATGTGATGGAGTTGTTGACGTGCTCAACACTCTGACTCCTTCTTTATGTTGTTTGTCTTTGCTTTGTCTACAATTTAACCTTATTCTGGCTTCGATCCTTTCGATCTTTGCATGCTTTGAGTCAGTGGACGTTTTCGTGTTTAGAGAGCTTTCCATTGATCTTTCGTCCTTGTAGGATGAAACAATTACTATCACACGTTGTCTAAGTATATGTGTTTGTCTCTCACTTTCTCTCAGGAGTCAAATCATTTGAAATTATTGTAATTGTGGGGAATCCATTTATACCCAAATTAATTTCATGACATGATATGTCACATGAGCTAAAAACAATATGTATATGCTTATGAGAATACATGATGTCATTGATAGAATATCAAGAAAGTAGACAAAGTTCAATTTATTAAAATTCAAAAAGTCCTAGTGGGAAAAGTAGCTAAATGCTAATTTATTACATTATCAATCCTAGGTTAGTGCCCGCCAGATGTGTCCATGGATTCAAAGTGCTCTATCCTATCTTCCTTCTCAAACACTTCTTGATAGCTCGAGAAGATGTCTGACCCAAACTTGTTCCTATATGATGGCAGTGCACCGTCAAGCAGCTTTGTTATCATCTCCGGTAGGGTCAAATGAGTCTGCAGCCTGACCTGTGTGGCCATCAAACATGCATAGTAGGATTTGGAGATCTCACCCTACCTTTACCTTATAGCCTCCAAATGTTGCATTGTGGTTTCCATCTGAGTGTTGAAACCATAATGCCCCAGCATAGCCTGAGTAAGACTCTGTCCAGTGGAAGGTGGCTGTACCATTCATCGACTGGGTGGCCTAAGGTGATGACGAAGAGCTTAGCCATCATCCGTTTGCTGAACCTTAATGCTCTCATCACCGTTTGATAATGCATGAAGTGAGCGCGCGGGTCGCCAGATCCTACGTACTTCTCAAACTGCGGCATTGCGAAGTTTGGGGTTAAGCTGTCTTCATCCTCGATTGTTAGTTGCATCGGGTATGCATTCCTTAGGTGGTGACCATGAGTTACCATGAATTGTTTCCATAGTTCTGCCATTCCTAGTTGTTGAAGGATGGTGTTCCCTGTGCTTGGGTAAGAGCTATATTGCCCCTAGGGAAATATCGCAAAATGGGGCAGTTGAGGTGCCTGGAACTATGAGGCGATCATCGTACTCAAAGTGGGAATAGGTTGTTGGGTCATTCCTTGGTAGAAATGCCCTGGTGCGAATGCTAGCTGGATAGTTTATCTAGGGAAGAATGGATACTGGTTCAGCTGACTTTGTCCTACCCCGAACTGATAAAAGGTAGTTGGGGGAATCATGTGTGAGGTGGGAGGTCCCCCTGTTAGATTGACGTTGTTAAGGGTGACCTCCGGGATGGATATTGCATTATAGGCTCTACCTATGTATTGGCAAATGAGCGATGCTAGTTGTTCACTGTTGGTAAAGGCATTCAAGGCAGCTTCAATCTCAGCACTCACCGATGACTGTTTAGAATTTTATCCCGTAAGGACAGGGTGATCCTCTCCCGCACTTTCTTCTTGTGAATTGGCCATGAAAGATGTGTGTTAAACTGAATCTAAATCAGAACCCGAGTCCTCACTTGAGACAGTGTACGGAACCCCTTCCAGGTTGACCACGATTGGGGAAACTAGGACCAAGCGATGAGCAGGCCTTTTCCAAGCTAAGATGTACAAGCAGAAAATCAGACTATGCATGTAAGATTCATGACATGACTCATGATACGAGAAATGCGTGAGATATTTAATGTTATGGTTGCATTCATAAGGGGTTAGCATGCCATGATGTGAAATAACATGTATGTCAATCCATTTGAAACAAACAGGTTAGTCGTATAGATGAAAACATGTGGAAATGAAAATCCAACAATGTGGGTTGGATTTGAGATTTGTACAATGTCTATGTGACATCGTGAGATGACCAAGTTACTGTGTGGTAATAGGTTAAAAGTTTGAGGTTTCTTCCGGTGACTAGGACTCATGTAATGAGGAGGTCAAAATTGTTTCGGGTAAGTAGTATGGCGTACCCTAATGAATTGAAAGCAACTACCGTATGTAGCTATCTAATGAATGATTGGGTTATTTTGCCCAATTAGGGTGGAGTTTTGGATGCCTATGTGGTCATCACTATTTGAGGGTATGTGGTGATACATGAATTATTGCCTCGTATGGGTGAATGATTCGGGTATGAAGCATATACCCTTGGCGATTTGGTAAGGTAGGACTTTTGAAGTATGTTTTCCTCTTGTGGGCTTAGGTTAGTATATCAACTGAGATATCCTTTAATGTAGAAAAAAATGGTTTTGGGTAGGTATTTGCCCTATTTGGGCTTTTGGTGTATATAATTACCCCGTAAGGGCTGTGAGTTGGATGTCGAGTGAACATCTCAAAGATGATGTGTAGGATATATTATTGCCCCTTGTGGGCTACGTGTTGGATGTCAAGTGGATATCACGCAGTAAAAGAAAGATATGTTTGCTATGTACAGGCTAATAGTGGGATGTCAAGTGGACATCTCGCTGAAAAGGGATAAGTGATGTTCCTAAGTGGTTTTATTTTGTCCTAGGGTGACATAATCTAAAGTTTCAACTATGCCTAAGTGTATGTGATATTGACTTGGTATCATGATGATGAGAAGATGCTATGTTACATCATTATAAGTGTGTGCATTCAAGTGTCTGCACTAAAATTGGTGGTTAGTATGACATTTGTACAATGATAAAGTGGTAAACATGTAGCACATAACATGCAACATCCAAACTTCCAACCATGTAACTCCCGTGTGTAGGGTTTTTGGCTAGTCTCTATCCTAAGTTTGGTTCATCTTAGTACTATGAAGATACTAAGGAGTGCACCTGCAAGAAAATATAATACATGATCACGTCATTGGGTTGGCCCTGTTCTCTTTAACTTCTGAAACCTGAACTGAACTTAACTTAACTAAACTGAACTGAACTGAACTGAACTTAATGGACTTAAAATGAACTGAACTGAACTTAATGAACTTGAACTTAATTGAACTTAATAATAAATACATTAATTATTAAAATAATAGTAAAACCCATTAAATATAAAAATAAATAAATTATTAATAATAATCATTAAAAAAATATTATTAATAACTACCTATATAAAATAATTAATAAAACAATTTTAATACCATTAATAATAAAAAAATTTATAATATGTAAATTCATTTAATTAAAATTTTGTTATTCAAATAATAATTATGGTTACAATTACACGTGAGCTAATAATAATTATTATAATATAAGCTAATAATAATAATATAATATATTGTAGCTTGGATTCAAATTATCACTTATTATTAGATTACAAAAACGTAATAGTTGTTTTAATTTATAAATATTTTTATTTTATTATTCCATATCACATTTTCTAATTAATTAATACTATTATTATAAATAAAAATATTATTACATTATAGTTACATTAATACTATTATTATATCAATAACACTAGTAATTATCATTATTTAAAAATTATTTTTACTATATTTATAATCAATATTAACAACATTAAATAATAATTATTTTTCTATATTAATATTTTTATCGTTGTTCTTCTTTTTATTATTATTACTATTAATTTTTTATTAAAGATTAATTAGAATAATCATTATTAAAATTAAAATTTATAGACCTAAACTGAACTTAATTGACCTGAACTGAACTTAATGGACCTGAACTGAACTGAACTGAATTGAACCAAATTGAAGGTGAAGAGAACAGGAACACCCTAGGGAAAATGCCTATGGTTTATTTACATGAGTTTTGTAAATGGGTTGTTGATGTAGAAGGTTCTTGTTGCACTAAAATACACTCCAAGCCTCTCCCCAAATGGGTTGAGGGAGGTACATGCGATATGGCAACAAGTGCTCCATCCGCTTAAGTACTATCTTTTCTCAGGGAGGCAGATTAATACAAGAGAAAGCTTTGCGATAATAGGGGTACCTTAGACTTATGGGCTAATGCCTTCTATTGCAATGCGAAATTATGAATATATCATAATTAAGAGAAAACGAAATAATGTGATCAATAATTTTCGGCACTTATCCAAAATCTAAAACCTTTGAAAAACAAGTTTTTAGAAAAATCCCCAGCGGAGTCGCCACTGTGACTGAATGACACGGAGCGGTGAGCTGAGAGCGCGCGGAATGAGAGGCACGGTCTACCGGGGTGTTTGAAAAGTGCACCGGGTCACGGACTAGGGAAAAGCACCGGGTCATGGGACCTAAGGAAAAGTGTTTGAAAGAGAGAGCGAAAACATTTTAGATTGGTTCAAACCCCGAATCCGCCATCTCTTAGTGTGGAGTTGCCACCTGGATTAGCTCTTTCCAGGAATTAGAGTCTTGTGAGACTTAATGTCCGGGGGACGGTCCACTAACACACAGAGATTCAGGTCCGGGATAAGTTGCCTATTTCTTATGTAATCACATTATATTACATTTGTAGAAAACCGTATTTTCTGAATTATGCATAATTGAACTTACGTCATTTTTGGAGTTTATGTGAATGATTCACGTATAGAAAAAGCAGTAAATCCATCCACAAAGCAGTAAATAAATGCAAAAAGTAAATGCGTAAAAGTAAAGATTACAAATTACAAAACCTCGGGGGATGCAACCGCCCACCTAATCTATTAATTACATTTCCCGTAAAATATTTGCAATACCTAAGGAAAAATAAATTCCTAGGCATACATCTAATCTGCATCCACAAAGGTTAGCACGAGATATGTCGCATATGTTCGATTTGATTTTAGCAAGGCTAGTGTGGCCTAATTAAAACATCGATGATTAAAAGTTATTGTTTAGAAATAATAAGTTATTGTTTGGAAATGCATCATTGGGGGTACCAAGCTTCTAAATTGCAATTATTTAGGAGTTATATATGATTTATCAATGTATTAATATGTTTATTAAGGTTTGGAGTAGCAACAGAAACGCTTCGGGCCATCCACATCGCTATCGCCCTACACAGGGAAGTCGGTAATGATATGGATGACATCGTTTTCATTGTTAACTCAAACAATGGCTATGTTATGCATGTTTAACCTTGATTTATGTTTCTAAATATTGTTTTAGGTCACCCCCACGAAGGGAACTCAAGTTTTCGGATAACCGGCCCAACAATATAGCATGCGGCATTTTCACTAATAAAAAGGACCAAAATAGTTAAAAATAAACATGAACCATTTTTATATAATAAGAACTTCGAAATCTCCATTGTTTTTACCTCGACCACGCGGGTCTTGCCAAAATTTGAATCGAGCATACATGGTACACTTGGTACATATTTGTGTTGTGAAATATCCCTTGTGCTAACCTTTGTGGATGCAGGTTGTTTAGGATACATGTATCGCATTTTACATTTGTTAGACATCTATGTATTTAGGTGATTTGTAAGTCCCCCATCCCAAAATGTAATTAATCCCGTAGATTAGGCTCATTTACTTTCCTACATGTTTACTTTCTCGTACTTTATTTACCGCTTTCTACATGCATGCTAAATAACCAAAAACATAAGCTGAAGACATCTAGATTGAATCGAAATATCATAAGCGTGGTTTCCAAATAGGAATAATGTTAACTCAAATAACGAAGAAGTAAGTAACTCATCACGGACCCGAATATCTGAACTATGGTACCGCTTAGGCTTAACGGATCTAAGTTGTACCAAATTTTCCTGGAAGAGGTGATCCGGGTGGCGACTTTGAGTACCATAGGCTAGAGGTTTTAATCTCGAGTCTATTAAACATATTAGATGGTTAGGTTCCTTTTTCAAACTTAAAAACTCTTTTCTTTCTAATCGAGAAAACCCCCACGCCCCATCTCATGGGGCTAGTGCCTCACAGCAATAGCATGGGTTGAATGCCGTCCACTCACAGTGGTGACTCCATTGGGGAATATCTTGTTTATAAACTTAAAAGTTTAAAAGATTTTGGATGAGTATTGAAAAGTCATTAAATGAGTTAAATCCACGCTTACGATATTTCGAACAAAAGCATATGCATTAGATGGCTTAACCTTTAAGATTAGGATGCCCCATGTACCGAGAAGTTGCGAAAGTATCATTTGTGACCCCATTAGCGACCAGAGATAGTTAAGCGGGTGGATCACTTGTTGCCATATCACATGTACCTCCCTCATTCGCACTTATTTGGGGAGAGGATTGGATTGTATCATAGTGCAACAAGAATCTTCTACATCAACAACCCATGATCGAGATCATATAAGGAAACCATCGATACTTTCTCTAGGTCTACCAAAATAAATTGCATATCTTCTTGCAGGTTCGCTCCTTAATATCTAATGGTATTAAGATGACCCAAGCTTAGATTTAGAAGCTTAACCCTTATATGAGGGGATATAAGGTTGGAAGAAGTGCGTCGCATGCTATGTGCTATGTGTTTACCACTTTCCTTTTATCATTCATCGTATGTAGCATCATGCTAACCACAATCTTTTGTGCAGACATAATTATGCACACACATGTTTATGATAGGGTCATTGATAAGTGTATAATTAAACTTAAAATAATAATAATTTTACACATTAAACATTATAGTTTAAGTCATTTTATACTTCATATAAAAGATTTCACGTGGTATGTAGTTATTTTTTAAGCAAGGATTGAAGCTGTCGAAGATAAGTTACAAGAAGGATTCTGAAGAAAAACACAATTCATAGTCGTGAAAACCATTCACGGTCGTGACTTATTATTCTTCAGAACAGAAAGTTGCCAACCAAGTATTCACAATCGCAACATGTACTTCACTATCGCGACTTTAACGGTTTTTGGTCAACTCTTATCTTCTTTCAACCATCGAATAAAATCGATTAATTACCATCAACCGCCATCAATTGTCAAATGAATGGACACCTATTGGAAGTTAACCAATCATGAATAGGTACCTATCCATTATGGATAAGGTCAAAGCCTTTCATCCAATCACAAAGAAGTGATGCAATCTTTCACCAATGGACACGACTCTTCGTCTGGATAGATGCAGCCCTTCATACCAATATAATCCAAGGGAGAAATTTAATTTTATGGGAGGAGTGTATATGAAGAGAGTAGGATTGGTTAAAGAAGAAGGAGGAAAGTTTACGTTTCTACCATATACAATAAGGGTAAGAAAGCTTAGACCAATGCATGAATCTACTACTTGAGAAAACCAAACCGACGAAGAAGATGTTGAAGAAGTTCAATTCAAAAGTAGTAATTCAAGACAAGCCTCGGGAAGTACAAATGATAGTTGGAGAGGAAAGTTCGTAAAAAAAGTCGACCAAGCATGCTTAGACATATCAACAATGCAGCAAGATGTTAGTCAACTGACAAAATCCAACATTTCATTGAACCGGAAGTTGAATACATATTTCAGAATGCAGAATTTGGAAATCTCAGAGAGCCCTCCTGATTCAAGTTCTTATGAATAAAACGGGTTCAAATTCTTTTTCTTTTATCTAAGTTAATTTTCTTTCCAGTTGTGTGTTTTAAATTAGATTTTCAATTGAATAAAGTCTTCCACAATGAGGACATTGTGTTCTTTAGTGTGGGGGGGCAATGGCAATTGTAAATCCCAAAAATCCAAGAAAATTGAAGAATTTGAAAATTTTTGTTATTTATACATTATCCATTCTTATACTTTACTAACATTTGTCCAAGGTTATTGTGAGTGTTAGGTATTACAAGTTTGATGTTAGTGAAAAATTTGAGCTGATGTTGAAATTGAGCGTTATTAGCACAACATTAATCAATTTGGCAATGATGAGTGGTGAGTAACATTCGAAAGCAACATTTCAAGTAAGTTTTGATATATATTTCAATGCAACATGAATTAGTATAAGTTATATAGTTTCAATTTAATGCTACCGATAAGTTTAAGTGGAGTAATATCTAGTAGTATTCTTACTATGAGTTTTATATGCAAATCTCGAATAAGTCCTATAAGTATTGAAT
>CATIWQ010069298.1:0-15642 GCA_949673415.1 Euphorbia schlechtendalii | reverse complement strand
TTTTTAATTAACGTTTATTATGACAATTTTTTAATTACAGCAATTTCTTCCTTTTTATTAACGTTTATTATATCAGTTTTTTATTTTGTAAGATTCTCCATTATATGACAATTTTTAATTAACTTTTATTATGACAGTTTTTTAATTACAACTATTTCTTCCTTTTTATTAACGTTTATTATGACAGTTTTTTATTTTGTAAGATTCTCCCTTATCAGCAAAGATTGTTCTTCCTCAATTGAATTCACGTTAATCAGTATTTTTTTTCTTTTTAATCATGGTTCTCTGATTCTTCGTTTTTTATGCTAAATTGTTTCTAACTGAACTATACACATTTTACAATCACAACCATACAACAATAACCAAATTCGTACACATTATAAAATGAACTATACACATTATACAATTACAACCATACAACAGTAGGCAAACCCATACACATCAAAACGAGCTATACACATTATACGTGTATAACCATACAACAGTAGTCAAACCTACACATCCATACACAATTTACATTTGAATGTTGTGTCTGGATGGTGTTTCTTGCAGAATATCTGGTCCTCATCTTTTTCTTGTTCAAATCTGTTATAAATGATAAAAAATGTAAGCTCCAAACCCATGCAATACATTCTATACAAATTGACAATAAATCCATACAATTAATAACTATAAAACTATACAAATACATATACATATACAATTACAAGCATACAACAGTAGCCTAACTTATACACATTATCAAAATAAACTATATACATTATACAAACACAACCATACAACAGTAGCCAAACCCAAACACATTTTCAAAAATCGTTTTCATAAACCCTTAATTCAAATTCTGATTAAACATCTTAGTCGAAATCCAACCATTTAAACCATACACTTTCTAAAAAATCATATTTAGAATAAATATCATGGTTCGAATCTCGATTTTTACCACAACCAATGGGAATCCCAACCATATAAACTATACACTTTCCCAAAAAATGCCATTTGATGAGATTTAGTACCTAAAAACCCTAAATAATATAATCTGACAATGGGAATTTAGTAAATGAGTTTCAAACCCATGTACACCATACAATTTCGAAATAATCTCAAAATAGAAAACTTACTTTATAGAAGAATTCTCCGATTGGTTTCTAATCCGTCACCGTCTTTTATATTGTTGTTGCAGTTCCTTTTTTCTGATTTTGGGGTTAGGGTGATGATTTTGATGGAGAATTGAGTTCAAGAAGGGTGGAATCGATTACAAGTTTTCCTATTTTGCAGCTTGTCCGTCGTTTGCAGATTTCTTGTAGCAGATTAGTGGAATTGAGTTCAAGATTCCTTGTTCTTAGGTAAATGATGATGGAGAAACGGGGTTGAAGAAGGTTGGAATCGTTTAGAATTGTTCCTGTTTTGCAGCTCGTTGTGTTCTATATGGAATGTGCCGCAAATCATGGGTTAATTAATTAGTGAAGATACGGTAGTTAATTAAATAGGGACATATAAATTTAAAAAATTGGTATTTTATTAATTAGTTTATCCAATTGGGGTATTTTATTAAATGCATGGATTTAAGCATGAAACTGATATCTTATACGGGTATTTATATAAAAAGCCTCAATGTAAACACCTTGGGCGGCCCAACTTAAATCCATTTATATTCGTTTACGTTCGATAATAGGGGAAAATGTTCCTTTAAATTAGGTTTTTGTATGAATTTTGATTTTCTGTTCAATATATCATATTTACGCTATCCTCGGTAAATTTCTCACGCACGTTCTCTCTTTTACTTTTTTGCATTTATCTTCAAATTTAACAATAATCTCTTGAACCATTTTTACATGAATTTTGGAATATTTTACTTAATTTTTATTATCTTAAATCATTTTACATGAAATTTTGGAATATTTTACTTAGTTTTTATTTTCAGAACTTGTTTCATATTGATGAGTTTTTCAACATTATTTAGAAATTAAAAAAAATTTCGTTATATATATATAAAAGAGGTTCCGACTTAGTTTGATGCCTTGTTTTACTAATTTGAAAGGTCTCCCCTTTAATTAAAGAAATTGTTATATCACTAAATTGATTGATTTTCGGTTATCTCGCTGTTGAAATGTCAACTTAACTATTGTACACACTTTCACATTGCTTTTTTCTTTTACTAAATGCTACGAGACATGAAAACTTTGTATCTTTGAACCAACAGTGTCACGTTCCATTTTTTTCCTTTTTTATTTTAAAGTATTGTTTTTTTTTCCCAACTTTTACAATAATGTGATATTTGAAAATTGCAAATTGATTTCAATTGCACTATATCTTAGCATAATTATGTCATTTTCTAAAAAACGCTCCAGTTTCTAACCTAGTGATTGAAACTGAATATGTGATCTTAAAAATCACATTTTCGAATCAATGCACGAATAAATTGGGTAGGGATTTTTTTTTGTATTTATATAAGCGTGACTACGTAATGTTTTTTGTACAAAAGTTGACATTTTAAAAATACAAAAATATTTATAAATGATAAATTACTTTGTAATTACGATACGTGAGGATACAATAAATTTCTGTACATTAACTGAGTATAAATATGAATTATTTACATATAGACTAGGTAATTTTTTTTAATTAATATATAAATGTAATAGGTCGGTTTAAGATTTTGTATTCAAATAAATTCACTTTTGAAATAAAATCAAGTTTAAAATCTGATTTTCAATCATTAAAAAAACTTTAATATTAAAATGTGCTAACCGAGGTTACTTTGATTCATGCAAAAATAATCATTCAATGTTTCATTGTAGGAAAAATAATTAGGAGTGCATTTTGATTAATCCTAATCGCTGAAATCGGTGACTTAGGTTAAATGTTGATAATGAACTTGTAATATTGTACATTTAAATTTGATCCAATAACTTTTTATTTAGTGATGAAAATTGTTAAAAATGTATGACTTTCAAATTTTCCTTCTTTCTATTACTGGGTGAGTGTAATAGATTATTTTTTTTCAATCAAGAGTATTAGATCTGATAAAACTGAAGCGCAGAAAAACGAGTAATTTTCATATTTAAAAAGCCAGTATTATCCACTGCTGGGAGATACTAGAAATAGAGGAAGAAGACGAGCAAGAAATAAAAGAGGTTAATTTTTTTAATAAAACATTAGAAAAGTGTTTATCATCTCATCTAGATCTCCCCATCTCTCAGTTCAAGCGGTATGATCCATTGACTAATTCGTATCATTTCGCTTCCAAATTTTGCAACTGTTGATCTCGTTTTTCTTCTGTTCAACTTTGTACGCAGCAGCAGATGGATCGCGCACCCAAACTCATTAACTTCAATGATATTTTACATCACAATCAGAGGGATGATTGCTGGCTTCTTATTCACAATAAGGTCTGTTTTTCACGTCACTTCAATTTCCTTTTTTAATGGAACCAATTACTGTTTGTTTGTTTGTTTAGATTTGAAGGCTTTTTGATTGTGAATCAGGTTTATGATGTATCGGAGTTTATGGAAGAACACCCTGGAGGCGATGAAGTCTTACTTGCTGCTTCAGGTAATTCTGCAACCCTTCTTTTTGGGAATTTAATTCAATTCATTTCCTTTTCCTTTAATTAAGGTGTCGATAATTTGATTTCACATATTAACCCCTTTGATTAATCATCTAACTTATTTGGTATTTTATTTCATTCAGAGAATTAGATCAATAAGTTACGCTGTCCTCTAGGAGTTGGGTTTTTTTTCCGAGGGAATACAAGTACATGTATCTTAATTAACCCATTTGTAAAAGCTGGACTTCTCCGTGTATTTATCTTGATTTTTTTTCAGCTTAAATTGATCAAATTATTCGGAATTTCTTCCATTTTCCGAAGGATAAGACCCGGTTAATTTGGTTGGAGTTGTTAGGATCGGAACCTGCTTAATAGTTTGGCTTGGACTTCAGTTTTCCACTTTGTTGAAATTGAATTTCTTATCGGTAGACAATTTATGTATTGCAATATCTTGTGGTGAAGCTAAGTATTTGAAATTTTGCAGAGAAAGACGCAACAGAGGATTTTGAGGAAATAGGACATAGTGAATCGGCAAAAGAGATAATGAAAAAGTATTACATAGGCGATATGAATGTGAAGAGTGTGCCAATTAATGCTGGAAAAAAGCACTATCGTCCTCAAAGCTTGCCTGAAAAGGACTCCAATAATGCTCCTCTTGTCAAGTTTTTGCAATTCTTATTACCTCTTTTGATCCTTGCCTTAGCTCTTGCTTTCAAACTTAATAACAATCAACTGCCCTCTCCCTTCCACAACTTTTTCTCTCAAAAAAAGTCCTTAGAATAAAGTTTACCAATCCATCGATAGATTGGTTGGGACGAGTGGTTATAAAGTTTTATCAAAACTTAGCTCGAACCCCTCTCCCTGAAAGGTCAAATTTATTTATTAGAAAAGAGTATGGACAACAAAATATGTGGTTTGTGTGGTTCTCTAATATAGTATTGCGTGGATCTTAATAATGGGCAGATTGTGGAGTTTTCTTTGTTGTTTTTCTTATAATCTCGTGTATTTTTTATCCTAATGGTCAGCTTTTATTTTCCATTTATGTATTTTGAATTATAGTAGGATAACGTGTTTTGTTTTTCTAATTTTAATTGCCAAGAGATCAATATGCATTCCAAATTACTTCAAATGCTTATAATAATAAGTTTACTCTCTTCATACTTCAGTCAACCCCCCCTCAATGCACGCATTTATTTTGGTTATGTTTCTTTCCCATACTGTTTGATTGCTTTTTTTCTTGTTTATAGCAATATTTTCTTAATGTTTACGTATTACTAATATACGCTGAAACTAATTTTGTTCGACTATCAAAGGGAGGGTTTTTCTTGAGTATTTTTAACATAGATATAATAAAAGACCGATTTTAGTGGAAATCACAATTCATTTCTAAAACTATTGTTTTAAGACAATTACCCACTTGAGGCTTTCTCTGAAATTTATAGGAGCTAAACTCAATTTATTTCGGCGAAAGTTTATAAATCCAAGATAACTGAATCTAAGTGTGATTCACAAAATTATGTTCAAGGATTTGATATTCCGGTGTTTAGATGTCTTCTTTCCTTTAACTGCTATTAAAAGCTCATGTATCATTTCCAATCTCAATTCAATTCGAATTCCGTTAATATTTTTGTTATGAATCAGTAGCAGAAGTAGTTACATAATTAGATCCTAAAAGGCATGATTAACCGAGGTATCATTTAGGCCTAACAAAACTGTACTCTACTGAACTGCATGCAACATAATTAGTTCCTAAAAGGCATAATTTAAAACTCCATTGCTGCAGTGAGAAGCAGACCATCAATTTCAACAGGAAGAAGCAGCTTTTCCCACAAACATCCAGTAGACACTACCTCTTCTGGTTCTACCATCATCAATAACCCATTCTCTTTATGCAACTTTCCAATTACACTCACAATGCTGCCTTCTTTCACATACCTGCCACATATCAACACCCATATTTCCACCTTAAATACGAAATCTACCATTTTACTTTTCTTATGTTGTAGGTTTCAGTATGTTTACCCTTCTTCTAATCGTAATAGACGAGCATCTACTGAAAGGTTCCTCTCCTGCAGCCACTTCCTTAAATAAGGTGATAGGATTCTGTTTTCTCTTGTAGTAGTCACAAGTTTGTTCTCACTGATTAAGGGAACAACGTTACACCCTGGACCAGCTTTCACCAGTGCTCGAGTACCAGATTTTCGGTCAGTTATGTAGAAGTCAGTGCAAAACCTCTGTCAGGTAAGGTAACATTCTAATCAGATAGACAAACATCAAATTTCCACACTCAAAGAAAAAGAGAATCAAGTCTATTTGGTTTCTGAAAGATGAGGAACGTTACCTCGCAATAGCTCAACCTCCATTGGAAGCATTTCGGGTTGACTCTGCATCCTACGTATTCATAAAAAAGAGTAGATGCATAGATACATCTAGTAGCCCTTTCATAACAAGATTCCAAAGAAACATTCCCGCAAGATGCCACCTAAAATCATCAGGATATATAACAACAGATTAGTAATAATCATCTATTACACAGACCTAGTTCCAAATTATGACTGAACAAACAATCAAGTTCAAACTTAATCAGGTTTACAATCAATAGCAGAAATAACATAAAAATGATGAGCAGCATTGAATCGTCAACTATACAAATGCGCTGTATAAGCTCTCAGGGGTGTAACTTTCTTTGTATGGGTGTCGAAATTTGTCAAATCCTTGGGTAGTTATGGTTATAAACCTTGTCTTGACTTTTTACTTGATGCATATCAGAAAGATTCTTACCAAGAACCTTCCCTTAGTTTCTATAATAGTCATAATAATGGCTACAACAGCTGCAACAAACTACCCTACTAAGCTCAATGCAAGGCTATATTCTCATCAATGTCCAGCATGATAATAATGGCTCAAAACGTGCAGAAAATTTATCCTCACATGATTATATATATGAGTTCAGAATGTTGACAATTATGGTAATGCTTTGTACCATTATGGCAGAATAGTTGTTAATAATGTCCAGAATCAACAAAAGTGAGATATATAATGCATATACCGCAAGACTAGTGGCTTAACACATTGAAAAGCAAATCAGTAAGATTGCAATTGATTAAGGTGCCAGGGAAACTATTAGATCAGAGGCAAGTTCAATGATGTTGCAAACTTTAATAGCAAGCAAATATGGAGGAATAGAAGAAAAATACCCCAGTGATCTTAACGAGCTGGCCATCACGAGCAGAAAGAAGGTCAGAGTCAGGGAAAGAGCGGAGGAAGAGGGAAAAAGCAGCTCTGCGCTTCCAATTAAGCCTGTTCCAAGCTATGAAAGAAAGAACAGAAGCGGAGAGAGCAAGAAAACAGAGAAAGAAGACGAAG
The DNA here is from genome assembly GCA_949673415.1 of Euphorbia schlechtendalii. Lineage (NCBI taxonomy): Eukaryota > Viridiplantae > Streptophyta > Magnoliopsida > Malpighiales > Euphorbiaceae > Euphorbia > Euphorbia schlechtendalii. The sequence goes on along the minus strand of CATIWQ010069298.1, from coordinate 8,729 downwards.
TCATGGACCAGAACCAGTAAAAAAATAGAAACCGAGATGCCTAACAAGAAGAGAAGCAGCAGAATGTAGATTGAGAGTGTTGGTATTGGCTTCCACCTCTCTTCATTTTCATTTTGCTCTCTCACCACCGCATTGGACAGATTGTTCATCACTCTCTCTCTCACTCTCACTTTTACTTTACCAATCTCAACAAGGGCTCGGATTGCCTCTCTCTGTAAAACTGAAGATGGGGCAGCTGCTAAACGACACGTCGTTTCATGAGATGGGGGAAGCAAAGAAAGTGAGCCCCAGGCCCATTTTAACTTCAACAACACTAGTAATAAGGTCCGATAAGATTTGTCTTGTTTTAAGGTCTATTTAATGCATCGGGTTTAGACATTTGTTAGATCGATAATTTTGTTGGTTTTGTAACAATTAGCGTTAAAAAATTAAGTGCTTAATCATTTGGATTCAAAAAACAGAAAACACCCATCCTCGTATTTAGACTTCGTGGCTTCAACTCAATACTAAGTTGCTTTTACAAGCTGTACATATTTTCTGTATCCAGTTATACTGAATATTTCCGCAACAATTTTCAATTTTTTGATTTTATGGACGATTCTCGATGGATTGAGTTCAAGCCCAGAAATCCCACCATTGACAATTATTCATGTAAAGGCATTCTGATTCTAAAGTCCCCCAATCTTCCTGCGATTTTAATGATCCTTCGCCGCCTGTTTCCACAATACTCATTAGATTTGCTTCTTCTTCCACTAATCCAAAGTATTCTACTGCTTTTATTATGCTGCTTTCTTCCCATTTATAATCTCTTCCATTTTCCGATTCACTGCTATTCCCAGCAGCGGCTGCTTCCTCTCTTTCTTCTCCGCTTGGTTTCTCCATCAGATCATTCAGCTTCTGCAACTGTTCAATTTCACGATTTCTCAGCTTCGATTAACACAAATTTCTTAATTGACTACTTAATTAGGAATCAAGAGTTATGTATACCTGAATTGCTAAAGCCTGCTTCTCTTTTTTGAGATTCTCAAATCTAGAAGCCAAACTGTTGTAATTAGCTCGTAGAACGCTGAAATCTCTTTCGAGCTGCTTCGATTTCCATCGAGCCCTCTTGTTTTGAAACCAAATAGCTACCTGTCGAGGCTGCAAATCGAGTTCTTTAGCAAGCTGCAGTTTCTTTCTAGGCTCCAGTCTGGATTCTGATTCGAATATGGATTCTAATGATCGAATCTGTTCATCACTGAATCTCCTTTTGTTGTTCGTGTTCTTCTTTTTTCTACCAGTGTTGCAGCTAAAAGGATCAAGATCTGATGGGCAGTGATCTTCTTCGTCAAAATTCATGATTTAATTTGTTGTAGCTGGGAATTTTCTCAGTGAAATTAAGATGGATCAATGTATTAATTATGAGTAGAATATATTGAAAGTAGCAGATTTGTCACGGACTCAAATGATCAAAGATTCTTGCCTGATATATATAAATCCGGTTTGAGGCTTTTATATATGTGTTCAAGACCTAGTGGGTTTTGAATTTGATAGCGTATAGTGATTTATATCTTATCAGTGTTTTCTTCTTCTTTTTCTTATTTTTCAAATTTATTTTAATTTAAATTAACTTGTAAGTTTATGGAGTTGGGGTTTAGCTGCGGAATAAACTAGATGGCTTATTCAAGCCGCCAGCTTTAGCTTTTCCTCTCTGTGTCGTGTTTAAAACTTGAAATAGTACAATCATGAGTTGTTTTGAGTTTGTTTAGGTGATAAGTAACTTATAGCAATAAGCAAGGTTTTGAGTTCAAGCTTTATGGATAAAGAAAAATCATATTTGGAAAGTCACCCACTGTAATCTAGTGTACACGACTTGGATCAGATCTAAATATAATCAATAAAAACTTCATTGAATTAAATGAACAACAGAAAGAATTTAAAAAATAGGTTATAATTTGGAGGATACACAAAATCAAATATGGGTAAGAGAATAAACAAATATCGAGCTCTTGTGTTTTGGCTCTTTGTGAATAAATAAATACAATGAGTCATGTAACAATTTATATTGAACTTTAGCAAAAGTCAAATTGATTTTGTGTTAGATTGATGCAATTTCAATAATATGTTTACTCAAACTATTAAGCTAAATAAAGCTCATGATCCAAGGATTCTTTGAGTACATTTTAAAGTCCTAGTGAAATAGGATTGACGGATAGACTAAACTTGTTAATAAACTTAAACTTTGGAGGAAATAAGCCAAAGAATATTTGGGTAGAAACTCACATTGTAAAGAAACAAGAATAAATGTTATAATGTATATTTAACCTTACCACAAGTCAACTAATTTTGTTATTGGATGGGTTACCATTAATATAAAACGATGTTTTTTATTTGTAGTATTTATTAAAAAATGCATTTGAACGAGAGTTTTCAAACTTAAGACTCAAAACGGTAACTTTTAATTAAAAAATAGCAATCTTATGCGAAGTGTGGTATATACACAAAAACAAATAATTGTCTTGAACTTGAGTTAGATTAAACACATCGCACTTATGGGTAGGTTAGTTTTCTTGATGGATGTATATTCTACGAAATGCATTTACATTTGTTTTTATACGAAAAAGTTTATTATAAATTATATTATATTTTCAAGAAAAAAAGATTTGATTAAATCAAACTAAGAAGCAATACAAAAAAGAAAATTATCAACAAATTTTTCTGAGTACGTACCTGCACAAGCTTAATTTTTTTAGCTACAAACTACCAACTAATACTTACAATCAGAAATCAAAGAATTAAAATAAGAGTAGCCAGTTTCAAATTCAACTAAGACATGCTATAGGGTGTTGTTATCACATCAATCACAATATTTAGTGTGAGCTAAATCTTTAAGCCAATGTTAGAGCCCGCCGTACCTATATAATTATTTTAAGGACAAAGTAATGTTCCAATAGAATCATGAAAATGCATTGTTATTTTCTTGAAATAATGGATGAGCCACGTGCAAGCCGACTCAAGCCATAATTTGGCAAGTCAGTATCACGAAGTGCATCCAGAACGTGTCCAACTTTGGTTCTCCACCAAATATCATTTAAATAAAAAAAATAAAAACTCACATTTTATTAAATATTGTAAAAAATAATATTTAAAAACTTAAATACAACCAATAAGATAAGTTGGCTTGGAACAAGAATCTATCACCTGTCACACGAAAGCCAATAGAAACTAGACACATGCGAAGGGTCAATACTTAGTGTCGCATTTTGTCGTGAGGCTCGTTTGGAGTATTAGATGGTACTTAATTACGTGGCGGATAACCTATGGTCCCAAGTTTAAAGCTTTAAAAATGTAGAGGACACGTGCCTTCTTTACCATAAATGTAGTTACTCACGGAGTCGTTTGTGGGGACATTTTTTAAATCGATGTCTTATTTTAATGCTTTTTTACTTTGCTCTTTCCTTCCGCCATCTGTTGCGGCTCCCTTTGTCTTTTTATCCAGCGACACCGTTTTACTTCAACTGTGTTTTAATTCTATATTAATTAGGGTTAACTTCAAAAACGTCTCCGATGATTTCACTGTTTTGAAAAATAGTCTTTGTAAATTTTTTTTTTCTAAAAAGATGTCTGAGATTCCAAACGTTAGAAAAGCTGGATATTTTATTGACAACGTTAAAAATATGACGTGTGAAAGGGTAATACTGGAGTTCTAAAATTTTAATTTTCAATCAAAATTAAACTTCATCTTCCCCGAATCAATAACACTAAATCAACCTTTCACTTTCGAATTTCATCTTTCAACAAACAATTTCAACCAAATGTAAACCTTCAAATCGATTCACACTTCGTATCTTGTGATTTGAAGATAGACCCATCTTTCGATGCTTCTTCTAATGCCTCCCTGAGTTTGTGTTCTTGCAATTTTGAAGAATTGATGAGTCCCTTTTGATTTCGGGACTTGATTCTTACCCATCTTTCTTCCTGCTCTTCTTATCTGAGATTTAAACAACACGATGAGATGTGGGCTTTTAATTGAAGATGCACCAAGCTTTTGACATTAAAATACAAATCGAGAAAGAGCAAAATCTAGCTCAATCACTCCAGCAAAAGAGAGTTTTTAACCCATCGTATGAGATGTTGATTTTAAACTCTTAACTCCTTTAATCGGGAGAAAATAACCCAGATATAAACTCATGAATTCACTAAAAAGCAAAAGATCACAACTACAAAATCGTGCTAGACTAGAGTTCCTACATGTTGTTTTGATTTTGAAAATGATTTTGGTAGAAATGGAAAATACTTCTGTGAGAACAAATTATGCCCCTAAATCCTCAAGCAAAACACATCCATTAAAAGAAAGAAATGAATTGAACATCACAAATTAATTAGGTACTTATATTAAGAAAATTTATAATGGGCAGAGGCGGTTCAAATTTGTCAGAATGGTGGCTGACATCAGTATCAGTGGATCTTAACATATTGTTGATGGATAAGCACAACTCATTTTCGATGCTACTACTCCGGTAATGGAGACGGCCACCGACGAAGGAGAAGGAGTCATCGAAGGGTGAGGGTGTGTCGGTGAGGGCACCGACGAAGGGGAAGGAGTCATCGAAGGGTGAGGGTCCGCCGGTGAGGGGAGGGATTATTGACTGAAAATTAAAGAGAGGAAGGGCACGTGTCAATGTTCTTTGAATAAAAGGAGATTGAATAGTTGTTTCCCAAAATTACCCCTTGACAAGGCAACGGTGTCAATAAAATATCCGCCTTTTACCAACGTTTGAAAATTCAAGCATCCTTCCAAAATTCTGCAATGACTATTTTGTAAAATAGTGAAATTATAAGGAAGGTTTTTAAAGTTCACCCTATCAACTAGGCCTCCAATTTTTCTGATATTTTCTTCAAATTATATTTTATTTCGTATAATTATGTGTTAATGTTATTTTGAATTTATCTTCATTTCATAGGAAAGAGAAAGAGATAAAATTCCTTTTTAGAAAGAGCAATGTTTGCAATCCTGCATTTAATTAATGTCTCCAAAAATCAAAGAGATTACATAAAAACAGTTTCAATGTTGATCGAAGGCACTTCTTAAGAATAAAAGCTCAAAATCAATAAACTGAAAACAACTAAGTAAATTTTGAGTGTCAGTATCTATATATCGTTGAATGGATATGCACAAATTATTTCATTCTTTTTTATAAAAGTGAATATATAATTCAGTTTGATATTTCAAGTTCCTTCCTTAAAAAATCTAATTATTTTATGATTATTGATAAATCCAAGCACTTCAAATTTTATCTAGTCAATGCAATAAAAAAATACTGGGAAAACACGAACAATATTTGTTGTGTATATTATTGCGTTGATGCATTTTGATCTTAAGAAATGGAATGAATAAAAGTTGCCGACAAAATCAACATTGAATTGAAGTAAAGAGAGAAATTAGTGGAGATGGAGACAATTAGTGATATAAAAGGCATGATTTGTAAATGAATAGTGTAAGTAGCAGGGTAGATAATGATCAGCATATAATATATTACGTATGGATTAATAATTGGGTAGAAGAAGTGTGTGAAAAAGTGAAAATAAAGGCACAAATAAAAAAAGGGCCAGGGGAGATGTATAAATTAAAAAAAAACATAGTGAAAATAAACAAGCAAACATATTGCCACATCAGCACAGAAATGTCACTCACAAGCTACAGAGACAGACTATATGGCTGTGTTGTATATGCATGGCGTAAAGGTAGTTCCTGAATTTGAACATGTTTACTTGGTCAATCTTTTTAAGAATAGATTACAATCAAGTCATTTTCATTCTACATTTTTTTTTTATATTTTTTCAGCGTTATAGTCAAATTTGTCCTTGTTAAGAAATTTGATAATTAAGTTTCATGGGATGTTGTTGCTTACAAGTTTGTACCTACAAGTATGCATCACTTTAATTTGGTAATTAATCTATTGGATTTAGATAATTGAACATAATTATGGGCCTAATACTATCTACATTGTAGGCTTTAGGTTTCACATACGGCTATTTCAACCTACCGGGGTAGTTCCTTACAGTATGGCAGACTTTGAGTGTTGGGCCAATAAACATAAAATGGGCCTATTTGAGTATATTTCACTTGATTTGTTTATTTTTTTCTATCTATGATTGCTTAATTTTACAAAATAATAATTAATCTTGAATTTTATACTGCACATTTATTACATTTAGTAAAAGAAATGGACAAAGAATAGCTATTTCATAAAGAACATAGTAGTTAACTTATAATGGGCCTTTTGGATCCTTTGAAACGCAAATTTACATAACATATTGCGAAAATGCACATTTTTAGTGAGTGGAAATGATAGACATATATTTTTAGAGTAAATCTGTAAAGTTTTGACTGGTTTTTATAAGGCAGGGGGTGGAAATGGAAATTTTACTTACAATGGATTTTTATTTTGATAAACATGAATTTACGATGATGTTGGGTTTCCAACTCGAAACAATTTATTATTTTTTTTAAGGTGTACTAATTAAGATACATGAAATTGGTAGTAATGTATTTAAATTACATGGGAAATTAGAAAAAATAAAACATTTTGTTTGATGAATTCAAATATTTCATGGATATTCTTCCAGCCTGTTTAGTATTGTTTTTCAAGCTGTTGTATCAATAAGTTATTCTTACAATTTTTTTTAATTTTGAATAACACATTGTGGTTCTTCATATTATATAACTAGGAACGGCCTGTTTTGTTTTTTCAAAAATTAACTCCGCTGTCTATAGGAAAAACCTAGAAAATAAAGTTTTAAAAAAAAAAAAATTGTGAAAGTAAAGTCAAAATGAACCTTCAAGTAAAGTAACCCAACTGTTTTACTTTGTGATATTATTGTTTGCGACATTCCAAGTTACAACTAATAAAAATGCTTTCCCCCAAGGAAAAGCCATTTTGACTCTCTTTGTAATTCCATGTATACGTGTGGGATATAATTATGAAAACAACATTCGAGTTAATTGAAGAAAGTTTAATGAAAAAAATAGATAGATAATAAGTTGTAAAGACTATTGTATTTATTGTAAATTTAATTGAATTATTGATATTTATATTTTAAGTTTACCGGTTTATATTGAACGAATTATATTTTTTGTCGATATCATTGAACAATTAAAGTGCATTTTTCGCGATTATAAGCAATGACAAATCTAGAGTTTATTTTCCATGGGGTCCAAGCAAGTTATTACAAAAACTTTTCAATATTACTCCCCCATCTACTAAATATCCCCCATCTACTAAATATTGACGTTTTAGAGAGATTTTGATGTCTCTTTTTTATTGTCATTTTGTATTTCCAATGTGCTTTATCTCTAATTTTTTCATTCCTATCCATATTAATTTGTTCAACTTTCAAGATAACCATATCTTTTCTCCAATAACAAGATGAGAAAACTATAGAAATCAATATTTAAACATATTAACGAAGTCTTGAAAATATAGTAGGACATTTATGAAATGGTGAGTTAGTAAATCACCTCATTCGGTTTATTGTTATCTTAAAAAGTATGAATTAGTTAAAACGACATTATTTAGTAGACGGGAGAGTAACATATTTTGTTTACATTTGGAAAGTCCAAAATCAGGTTGCATTTCACGTTCTCCGATGTGTAAAAACATTTCCATCAATGTTTGTTTCCCTATTTTCTAGGGTTGGAGTATTAATATATACTCAAATTAAATAAATGATATATAAAAGTATCAAAGAAAAGGTTAACAATGTAGAATTTAATCACCATTAGTAGTGGAAAGTAATGTATGAATTGAATAAAAAGTATGACAGTTCAATGTGATTATCTTTAAATTAAATTTTTTGATACAAGTATTTGAATATGAATTAAAGTAGTTTTTGTCAAATTAGGATATTTTAATTTTTATAATTAATTTTTAATGGTGTTCGTATATTTAATAATATATAACTTAATATTGGAGCACATTTCAGATTTCTTAATCAGCTACTTAAAAATTAAGATAAAAGTTATCGTTCTTACGTGACTCAGGCCATGTTCTCTTCAACTTCTGAAACTTGAACTGAACTGAACTGAACTTAACTGAATTTAATGAACCTGAACTGAACTTAACTGAACTGAACTGAACTTAATGAACTTGAACTTAATTGAACTTAATAATAAATATATTAATTATTAAAATAATAGTAAAACCCATTAAATATAAAAATAAATAAATTATTGATAATCATTACAAATAATATTATTAATAACTACCTATATAAAATAATTAATAAAACAATTTTAATACCATTAATAATAAAAATTGTTACAATTACAATTACACGTGAGCTAATGATAATTATTATAATATATTGTAGTTTGTATTCAAATTATCACTTATTATTGGATTACAAAAACGTAATAGTTTTTTTAATTAATAAATATTTTTATTTTATTATCCCATATCATATTTTCTAATTAATTAATACCATGATTATAAATAAAAATATTATTATATTACAATTACATTAATACTATTATTATATCAATAACACTAGTAATTATCGCTATTTAAAAATTATTTTTACTATATTTATAATCAATATTAACTACATTAAATAATAATTATTTTTCTTTATTAATATTTTTATCATTGTTCTTTTTTTATTATTATTACTATTAATTTTTATTAAATATTAATTAGAATAATCATTATTGAAATTAAAATTTATGGACCTGAACTGAACTTAATAGA
>CATIWQ010069289.1:0-21741 GCA_949673415.1 Euphorbia schlechtendalii | reverse complement strand
ACTCTTTTTTCATAGAATTCCACTTTAGATCATTTTACTCCCAAGATTTACCTAGTATCTGCATTTGCATAAAAAACAACTACATACCACCTGAAATCTTTTATATGAAGTATAAAAATGACTTAAACTATAGTGTTTAGTGTATAAAATTAATTTGAAAATAAGTGTAATTATACACTTATCATACCCCCACACTTAACTTTTGCCTTGTCCGCAAGGTAAATTCAACAGAAGTGTATAAATTGGTAAACAAGTTCGTACATAATTTGGCTAAAGACTATTGTAGTGAGTACCACATTCCACATTGCAAAAGATTTCAAGTAGAAGTTCAAAATTTCCCACAAATTAGTAATGTGCAATTTATATAGTTTAGTTGCATACCTTTGCTCTTAATGTAGAGTCAACCGAATCGCATCTTCATATTAGCATTATATGCATACTCGAATATTACTTTCACTTAGGCATAGTATAAAGTATAAAGGACATAGAAAGCACTCTTTTATTAATTTCTCTCAAGGCATTTTTCGGTAACCTAGGATGCTAAAATACTCTCAATGGTTGCATTTTATACTCCATACCACTGTCCCCTTTTTTTAGTGGTTGCATTTTATTCTCCATACCACTCTCTCGTTTTTTTCTTTTAAGCATATGTTTTTGAAGTACTTTGTATCGTGTTATGCTTTCTTTTCTTTTTTTCACTCAATGAATGGTTGCAGTTTCTGCTCCATACCATTCCTCACCTTTTGCATAACTCATTGGTTATCCTCTCTTTCTTTTGATTTTTCTTTATTACCGTCATCCTTTATTGATCAATTTCAAAGTATTATGGCTATAGTTTCCTAATACTTTAAACACACTCAATACTTATAGGACTAATTCAAGATTTGCATATAAAACTCATAGTAAGAATGCCATTAGATATTACTCCACTTAAACTTATCGGAAGCATTAAACCAAAACTGTATAACTTATACTAATTCATGTTGCATGGAAATATATATCGAAACTTACTTGGAATGTTGCTTTCGAATGTTACTCACCACTCATCCTTGCCAAATGCTAAATGTTGTGCACTAACATCAAACTTGTAATACCTAACACTCAAAATAACCTTGGACAAATGTTAGTAAAGTATAAGAATAGATAATGTATAAATAACACAAAAATCAACAAAAATTTTCAAATTCTTCGATTTTTTATTTTATTCAATTTTTTTGGATTTTTTGGGATTTACAATTGCCCTCCTACACTAAAGAACATAATGTCCTCATTGTGAGATATTATAAAAATCAAAATTAAGAACTAAAACTAGTTTAAAAATGATTGAAAAAGATAAAGTTAAGAAAACAATAAACCCGTTCTATTGCGATGGAGAATCCAGGGCCCACGTTACGATTGTGAAGGCCTGTCACGATCGTGACTTCCTTAATCACAGAAATAGTAGGTTTTGAAACCCAATATTCACAAGTATGAGATGTATGTCACGGTCATGATCTTCCTTAATTCTTCAAATTCTTAAAATTTTAGACTTTGTAACTAGAAAAACATAGAAAAACAAATGTATTAAATATAATGGCCCGTTCCCCGAACAATTTGATCCTTAGAACGCTATTTCCTTGCTCGGAAATTTGATCTTTAGAATGCTATTGCCTTCCCCGGCAATTTAATCCTTAGAATGCTATTACCTTCCCCGGTAATGGTGCCAAAAACTTGTTCGCCACTTTTCTGATAAGTTTAATAATTTATTCTCAAGATTTAGCTATATATTGATGGTCCCAAAAACTTGTTGACGTAATGTATAGGTGTTGTCAATACCTCTTATCAAATAGAAAAATGATGATAACTGCAAGTATACAGTTGCGATGTAGTTTTAAAAGATATATCGAACCCACAGGGAAGGAACCAAGTCTAAAGATCAATAAGGAAGATAGAATAAAGAAAATAAAATAGATTTGATATTTTGGACAGGAGGGTTAGAATGAAGAATGGATAGATATATGTATGGAAGACTAGAGATTCTAAATATAAAGATTTTCCCTACGAATTAAGTATAGCAGAGAAAACATGCAAGTTCAACAAAGATGTTACGATTCACTAAACTAATCTAACAGACTCGGTTCAAAACACCCAGATGTTCAATTATTCACCGTAGAGTAACACATGAAATAACTTTTCTAAATCTAGCACAAACAAATTAAGAAAATTATATAAACCTGGACAATGTCAATACTATGCTTAATACGGGTTGCTCTCACATAGCCATACTTAGCAAGTTACCATTCCAAAAATGTAAGCTCACTAAATAGCATTATATCACATATCCAGTAATTATACACGATATTGTTAATCCCGAAACTACTCTAAAAATTAATTCCAATGCATATAACTTGATTAATATAAAAGACAATAAGCATTATAACACATAGACATATCATATTCTTTGAAATAGAAAGTATAAGCAAAAACCAAAGCAAAGTTGTAAGGTATGAATGTGAAAGCTAAAGTTGATCAAACTGTATCCACTCTTTAATGGGAGTCGTCAATTCCCGCAATTCTTGCTTCTTCTTTGAATTCGGTCTCGGCCCTTATAAAATCTTCACTAGGATACTAGTCTTTGCGAATATCGAACAAAAGAATATCGAAGAACGAAAACTTTTATTGATAAGTGATTTACAAGTACACTTATACAACAATCGCTTGAGAATATAAAGAAAGCTAGTGATCAAAACAAGGATTCGAATCACTTAAACATTTTCTCGCTAACACTTATGAACATATTAAATTCTCTATCTATACACACACTATATCTGTCTCATGCATTCTAATGTTTTCCCTCTGCTTGATTGCGAGAAATTGTAAGGTTTGGAGCCCTATTTATAGAGTTTGAAGGGTTGCAACTATCCACATGAAGAGTCGTGTCCACTAGTGAATGATTGCATCACTTCATTGTGATAAGTTGAGAAGCTTCAATCTAATCCACAATGGATAGGCACCTTTTCATGATTTGTTGATTTTTAATAGGTGTCTATTCATTGGTAGTTGATAGCGGTTGATCATCCTTATCTAGCGGTTGGTAGTTAAGAAGATAATACCAGAAAACTATCCATGTCGTGACCGTGATATACATGTTACAACCGTGAATCTTTGATTGGCAGATTTCTGTTTTGAAGAAGAACAAGTCACGACCGCGAATGATTGTCACAACCATGAATTGCATTTTTCTTCAGAATTCTCCTTGTAACTTCACCAATCTTTGACAGCTTTGATCCTAAGCCAAATCTTTATGTTCCAGGCATCTTTTTGCACATTTTTCACTCTTTTTTCATAGAATTCTACTTTAGATCATTTTACTCCCAAGATTTACCTAGTATCCGCATTTGCATAAAAAACAACTACATACCACGTGAAATCTGTTATATGAAGTATAAAAATGACTCAATAAAATTAATATGAAAATAAGTGTAATTATACACTTATCACTCACAATGGGAAAAATCCCTTGCTACGCTCCGTGCAATTTTTCCCTGTTTCCTCTTTATTCTCTTTAATTATTAATTTAGTCCAACCAATTAATAATTTTTCTAACAAATTCGACAACTTGTATCTTCGGCATAGACCCAAAGTGTGTGACCACATAGGATCCCAAAGTATTGAGCTCTTAAATCCTACTAGCATGGTTGATGTCATCATTAGAAGCCTCGTGATGGAGCATAGGTCCTCTAGAAGCCTCTCCTTGGGTGCTATCCATCCTCATCCTCCTCAGCTGCTTCATGAATGCTCGCTCCACAAACTCCATGCTCTTTGCCCTGGTTGAGGCCCGCCCTTTGCTGTTGCTCTTGCCCTTGTCGAGGTTCCTCTCCATTCTCTAGATGCGATCTCCCTGGTCCCTCACCAGGCCCTCTAACAATGCTAGCTGATCCCCTAGCTAATGAGCCCTAACCTTCGTGAAAAATTGAGCCTAGAGCTCCAATATAGGCAACACCTAGCACCAAGATTATATGCCACATCATAAACATGCATTCACAATTTGCCATCACATCATAATCACATCATGTATGAGATATTGTTCATAACGCATGTAGATAACAGAAGCTAAAAAAGCAAATAACAAAAAATCTTACCCCGTCAGTACTATTCTATGTGATTATCAGATCCCTCGCAAACATGTCCTAGTGCGTGACACGCTTCTCCTTGGCTAGATGAACCTGAAAAAGTAAATTTTAGAATAAAGCAGGTGAAAAGACAAAACGAAACCGAAGGGGAAGGAACATACGTGCGTGGTGCCCTATGGGATGAAGTCTAGGATGTGATTGCTAGCGGGAAGCTCCACAAAAGCGGTGTCCCTGGCCAGGGATAAAAGAGAGAAGTTAGCGTCCATAAGAGTAGCTACCCAACCCTCTATGATACCGGGGGGTGGCGTAGAGGGGCCCTCGGATCTCATAACCTCGATACAGGTGCGCTTGCTACTACTAGTCTATAACAATTTATGAAGAGGTTACAAACAAATTCAAGGGATAATAGTAAGAAAGGAAATATGTATAATCAAGTGTAGGATAAGAAGGAAACATACTATGGAGCACCAACCTACGTAGGCTGCGAAATACAGGTCATGAGCCTCTAGTGTGTACCAACATCATGCATACCTCTGCTAGGACCACCGTGATCATCGCCATCATCATCATCCTTTCCCTCATTAACGTGACCAACAGTGTGGTGACGGTGCCACTACTTATAGTCATCTGGCTATAGTCAAGGATGATGCGGTGGAGCAAAACCACATAAAGTCGATAGTCACTGGAGAAGCACTCAACCACATGGCCATTTCCCTCGAGGAAATCCAAGTGATTGGTTGCAGTTGTAATCATGAGGTGAGGATAGAATACCCCGAACAGAGGAGGAGGTGGCAGGGGCCTACCAGCCACAGGAGAAGTCCTCCAGTCATGAACCTACTCTTCAAAGTACCACTCTAGGGAATGTGAGCTCTCCAAGATGAGGCTATGATAATCTACATCCTTCCTCACCTCCAACACCGCCTCCTTGTTGGGAACGTTATCCTAAAAGTCCACCATGATCTGTATAAATACATGAACAAGAAATGTGTCTCTAAGTAAATCACTAATTCGATATAGAAAGATAGAATAGAGAGTGAGATGCAGAGGCAAGAAGGGAATACCTGCTCCCGGGAAAGGTGGCCGATGCACTCATGGTAGCCAGTCTTCCACTTGCACAAGCCGCCAACCTGATGACACCATCAGGCTATAAATATGACTCCCAAGACTAGGGCACCCTTGAAGGTAGGGGGAGGAAGTATCTAATACTCAATATCCCAAATCTGCAAAGCAAGAAAAGGAAACCAAGTCAGCACAACACATTGATAAAAAGCTACATGGGAAGCAACTTATTCTAGAATGGAAAAGCTTAAAATACCTGGAGGAGGAGGTGGTTGAGCTTGAGGGCCTTGTTATGTGCCATTACATCATAGTCCATGCCGTAGTACATCTGGCCAAGTATGGCCCAAAGCCAATTCCAGCTCCCTATATTCGTGACATCCTCAACCACCGATATTAGTCCATAGTTAATCTATCTAGACGATACTGGAAATAATAAGATGGATAAGAGGCTGATATGAAATCTCTAACTGCCTAGGGTTGGTTCACTATAAGAACAAGCCAAATCCTCATCCAGTGATGGTAGAGGTCGAGGTATGCTAGTTTCCCGACACGGGGAAACACTCCGAACAAAGCCTTAACTAAGTTCGCTACCTTAGTTAGAGTGCAGAATCAATCTATGAAGACTTTAAAATGAATCATGGAGCCATCCTAGCTCAAACCCGTCATGGTAATCATGTTGGAGAAGATGATAGTCAACTCAACCACAAAAAGATGAAAGGTGTGTGTCATCTCCGACCAATGCTCCACCATCACGGTCAAGGAGGCATGGGAAAGGTGAGGCATCTGGTCCAAGAGTACGCTCGTGATCCCCCCAAAGCCAGTAGCTCAAAAGGAAGCCTCAAGGTCCATGTCCTACTGTATTCTAATCCACCAAGCACTCAAAGTGCGAATCTCAGTCGTATTTGCAAAATAGTGCGGCTTCAAAATCAAAATATCAAGTTATAATCAAAGTCATGATATTCCCTGCAAGCATCCTAACATGCACATTTTGCGCAAAATTACAAAAAGGATAAAGGAGATACGCCTATGGGTTGTGCAATTTTTTTAGGACGTGCCATTATACAATAAGACCAATGGTTATGCGATAAACATGGGCTAAAATGGAGAAAAAGATCAAAAATGCAAAAAATAGGCATTCTGCTAGAGTCGACATAGGTGTTGGCATTCCAATGCCAACACTGACATACCTAACATTGACATTGATGCTCGATGTTACAGTTACAGAATGCCGAAACCTCAAATTTCATGTAATGAGTTTTCATAAACATTTAAAGGGTCTTAAACACTACCTATTTATGGACCGATTTCACCCGAAATCGGTTCCAATCCAAGTTTTGGTGAAAATAACAATAATCAAATTCTATAAAATTGAAATAAACACGGTTTTTTCAGGTTACCTGGATGTTAGAAACATGTTCATACAGCTTCAAGGTTAGAGAGGTGATCGGGGAAGTGAAAGAATATCCCATGACCTCGTCCGTTGGGTCGAAGCCGTATCCTTGGGCCATGGAGCACAAACGGAGCATTGAGTTTGTCAGATGGACCGGGAGAGATGAAGCGGTGATGGTGCAGGGCTTCTTACCTTTAATATTGACCCTCATGATGGAATTTAGTGTGAAAAGTTGAGAGGAGGGAGTGAGGTTTTGGTTTTGTTTTGAGAGAGAGTTTGAATGAAAGAGTGAGGGAGAGAAAAGAAAGGAAATTTTTAATATATGGCAACTATCTGGAGAGTTGATGTTGGTGTCATCATTGCCAACATCGACACCGACATTACCATAGCAACACTGACATTGGTAACGTCAATATTAGCATGGGCTTTTTAGCTTGACTTTTTTTATTTCATTTGTGCTTATACAGGATCGAGCCTATTTCAGAAAATTTTCTACAATGCTAGAATATAGATAAATGTTTAAGGGACATGCTTGAACATGTAACACTTTTTTATTATTTTTTCTTCCTTTATGGGGTGAGATTGAAAGACTCCTATACCCTAGTCCTAGGTCCAAAAGTGAGTACTTTATCTCAAACATGACAACCCAGGGATTAGGGCACACATAACGAATATATTTCTAGTGTTCGAAACATTTCATTGTAGGGCCCAATGAAATGTCCACTTATCTCGTTATCGGTTGCAAATGGCGAGACAAGATTAAATAGCTCCCAACCAATCGGTAGAATAACTCCATGGTGAGGCGAAATGAATGCCTCAGGAACCCTAGTGCAATGATAGTAAACAATCACTACAAACTGAACGTTGACCTAAGAAAAATAATTAATTCAGGTCAAAGAAAGAAATAGCCTCGTCGCCCAAGTCGGAGAATGTCACTGAACGATGAAAGGAGTGGCTGTCAATTACCTAACTATGATCATGTTGCCCGAAGAAAAGCACATGAGAATTGCATTCAAGAAGAATGGCCACTAATAGGCTAATATAACTTCTCAACCCACTGCTCTCATAACATGTGATCGTACTAATCATATGATCAGCAATGATCCCACGAGCCTCACTCGTGAGTTCGATGATGAAGTTGTAATTTATTTTCATTTGCTTGTATTTTTCTTTGATAGGATCTTGAACATCCTCGGGAGAATTACTCCTTGTTTATAGTGAACCCTATACAGTCCCTTTATGCTAGGCCAATTTGGATCAAGCCCAATCTGGGAACAATGCCCATACCGACATGCGAATATCAGTATTGGTAATAATAGTGTCAGTGTTACCATAATTACACCGATGGTACCAGATCAACAGTGATAAGGCCCAAATTAGACCAAACCAAGGACCAAAACTTAATGCCAATATCGATGTGACCAATGTCAGTGTTAGCATGGCAATGTCGACACCGATCTCACTGAGTCAATAATAGTAAAATTGTAGAATTTTGGGAATGATTGAGCCCTTAGTCTTTTAGGGCCCTTGTACCCTTGGTTGACTTTCCTTGCATTACCTACACTATAAGGTGGCTGGAGAGGGACCTCTTTTCTTTGATTGGGGGGGTGACAAAGTTAAAAGTACATGGTAAGTTATCATGAGATTTTTTTTGGATTGAAGGGAGCTCTCCCATAAAAGGAGAGTTGAAATATAGAAAAGGGGAGCTTGAACTCGTGCCAAAGAAGCAGAGAAAGAGAGCTCATTTGGTTTGGAGAGAAAAGTTTTCATTTCATAAGTTTTTGTGTTAGTTTTTAGTGTGGGTTCAAAAATTCTAGTAAGATTTTCTTTAAAGAAGAGAAGTAATCATCGAAGTAATCTTGATGTTTAGATTCACAAAAATTGAGTTGGATTGAAGGGAGTAATGTCTCTAGCTCACATTCATGTTCAAGCCTCTTTTCACCATCTTTGCTAAGTTTTAACTCAATAAAACTTAGTGGAGGAGACACCAACAAAGTCTTAAACTACATTTCAGTCATTACACCTTAAAATTGTGGGGCAACCCTTATTCCATTCTTGATTTTCCTAAGCTGAAAAACCACATCACACCAACTAAAGAAACAATGAGAGCTTCTCGGAGGAACTTTGCGGATCTCAAAGATGTGGATTCTCGACTACGGGGTGAGCCTATGAGTTTCTAGAGTTGTGTTTCATGCTTGTTTTGATGATTTGATGTTATTTTGAAAAGTTTTTTATTTCTTGTACTTTCTTACCTGTATTTTGGAAACATAAAGTAACGCTGACATCGATATTGCGATGTTAGTGTTTGTGTTGTAATGCTGACACCGACATTGTGATGTAGACGTTGACATTTCCCCTTTTTTCCAGACTACATGTTATTCGCTATTAACTGAGTAGGGGTTAATTAACCAGAGATGGCTTGTTCACATAGATGTATTGAGACCAACTAAATAATTATGCATGAATTAATCTTTTGGATATATGCCGAGTAAAGTCAATATTTAAACATCGGTTTCCTATTTATCAAGGTAAAATTGTTACAGTTCTTAAATTTTCTCGAAATGTATACAAGGGGTTAGTGCTTATGATGTCTATATATTTGTGCATCATAGAGTTAAATTAGGAGACCCCTGCAAAGGGAACACCCCATTCCTGGATATTCGGCCTGACGAAATTCACGTGCGGCATTTTCACTAATAAAATGAGCAATATACTTGAACAAAAATGAATCATTTTACACAACGAAAATTGTGAGCCTTTGTTGGAAATTTTATTTAACTAGACTACACGGGTCTTCCAAACACCAAAATTGAACATACTTGGAACATTGGTGCATGTTTGTGTTGTGAAAATATTTTGTGCTAACCTCTATAAATGCAAGTAAAATAGGTTAGATAGTGTTAGGATTTACTTTCCTTCGAGTATCGCATTTCAATAAGGAACTATGTATTTTATAAATCATTTATATAATAGGATGTGGATGTATTCATTCACATAAATCTCATGTATTTTGGGCCATTTGTATTCCCCGTCCCCAAATATGTAAATAACCCCCCTAGATTAGGTGCATTTACTTTCCTGTGTTTACTTTCAGCACTTATTTATTATTTTCTGTATGCATGTTAAAATATAACTCAAAAATGATTTAGAATGGATATCACTATATTGGAATATGGTAGCAAATCGCCTAATATGACTTAAACAATGATAAAATAAGTAACTCATCTGGACCCAAATCTCTATACTACAATATCATTTAGGCTTAACGAATTTAGGCTGTACCGATTTTCTCGAAAGAGCTGATCCAGGTGGTGACTTTATATAATATAGGCTAAAGGTTTATGCCTCGAGTCCTTTGCATTTACTCCATAACAACTAGTTTTTGAAAAACCCCCACGCCCCATATCACTAGGCCAGTGCCTCGTGGTGATGGGGAAGGTAGAACGTCATCCTCTCACAGATGAACAACCCTATGATAAACATGGATGTACTAAGTGATAGATTGAACTCTGCTTCCGAACTTATCATGAATAATATGGAAGATTTCATGATGGAAGCTCAAAAAGCTTTGCTCGAGGCCTTGGGTGAACTCTTTCCAGAGCCTACTAAGTCAGTTGACCCTAGTTATTGTCTCATTGTGCATAAGAAGTTGAATTCCTTGAAGTATCAACTTCATGAAATTTAAGATAATATACAACATTTGGTGACTAAGAACATTGATTAAATAGGTATGACTATATATCTAATTTGTCCAAGGATCATTGAGTTGGAAGCAAAACTAAATATAGCTTTATTTGCATCCGATTTTAAAGGTCTTTTGTAGTGCTTTCAACAATTTACTTGCTAGGGCTTTGACCAAATTGCTCATTTAACCAGATGTCATAACTTGTTACTACAAGAGCTGAATATTTAAGAGGTTCTCTTTGCTAAAGGATAAGAGCAGGTAGAGTAAGAGATATCACCGGCCATCATAGGGAAGCAAGAGGATTTTCAGACTGCAATTAACTTCTTTAATACATGTCTCCAAAAAATCATTATGGAATAGATAGAGCTCATATGGTAGCCAAACACCATAGAGCAAATATTTCACCAAGACCACAATATCCTCCTCAACAACAACATCAATAGTTCTCTAGAGGTGAAGGCTCATCATCTTCTTTGCATCAACCATTTTAGCGCACCCGTAGATAGATATTTTTAGAAATCTTGTAATAGTGCTTATCTTGTAAAAATTTAATAGAAGACACTTCATGGTGTACTAACTAAATTTTATTGTCAATAAAAATTACAAGATTTTTCTATCAAAAGTTAAGAGCTTCTTAACATGTTATATATGTGTTATTTCTACTTATAAACTGTTGTAAGAATTAACTAAGAACAACTTCAAAAGAGAATCTAAGTAAGACAAAGTCCTAAGTTAAAGAGAAGTTCTTCAAGTATGGGGGAGCTGACATTGATTGAAGGAAATCCATTCAGTATGGGGGAGTCTATACTACTAACTAGGGAGTTCACTCAGCATGGGAGAGTCTTACATCACTTATCAGGTATTCTTATATCCATAAACTATTTATTTAATTAACTTATTTTACTACATAGTTTGTTATCTGTT
This sequence comes from Euphorbia schlechtendalii, assembly GCA_949673415.1. Lineage (NCBI taxonomy): Eukaryota > Viridiplantae > Streptophyta > Magnoliopsida > Malpighiales > Euphorbiaceae > Euphorbia > Euphorbia schlechtendalii. The sequence continues at coordinate 10,571 of CATIWQ010069289.1, read as the reverse complement.
CCAAAATGGTGGAGATTATTAAACCCAAGTTAATATTACTTCAAAGTACTTAAACTTTTTGAAAATAATAAACTATCTAGGATAGTAAAATTAATTAAGTACTAAGTAGAATCTTAATTAAACAAGTTAACTTAAGTTTGTTTAAGGGAAAACAACTTAGTTTATTAAGGTTTTTATTTAAGTTATGGCATAGAGTAAGAAAAGATGAGGTAAGCTGCGTACTACGTAGTTTATGTGATATAACTCAACGAAGTTGAGTAGCTTTAATTTCATAAAAGTTGATTATTCTTCAACACTTGGAATATTATGACACTTATGCTTTTAACTATGTCTGTGAAAGATAAAATATTCCTTTAGTGCGTTTCAAGTAAAAAGCACTGAATTAAAAAAGATATTCATGTGGTCCTCACAACCAAAAGGTTTCAATACAGAATGTTGGAGATTCCTCACAAGCATCCAAGGCAAAAAGGCATCTTCCGACAGGCGTCATTTTTCTAGTGTCCCCGTGCTACTCTACAGCATTAACAATTTAACAAATTACAAGTGTCCACATTACATCTCACGCACCTCTCACTCATAAAGGATTTTCTTGAAGAAATGAGTTTTTGACGCATTAAGATTAATGGATTATTCTCGCGCTTCAACATTCAAATTCTCAATCTCTAAATGTCCTAAAATTTGTTTCAAACGCGCAAAATTGAAAGCTATGAAGATAAGAGATATTGAAGAGCAAGTAAGGATGAGATGTTTGCAACAGCTATTTTCAACTCCTTCAAGTATAAATGGAAAAATGAAGCAGACGTTCAAACTTGGTGAATCACCTCAAATTTCTTAAGAGTTACAAATACTGTCCAAGCAATTACAACATTCAAAAATTCTAACTTCAAACAATCTTTAAGCAAATGCTCAATTTCAAATCAGTTTGTAAAGAGAAAATAAAATTATCTTAGAGTCTAGCTAAGCTTTGTATAAACTTTAAAAGGATTCAACACTTTTTATAAGTTAAAATCCTTCATTCGCATTCTTTTATACTAAATATGTGAGTTAGTTTAGGAAGGGTACCTAAACTAAGTATTGAGTGGTAATTAGAAAGAAAGATACTTTATATAATTGGTCTACCTGTTGTAAAGGCTTCTCCGCCTAGGGAAGGAAAGAAATCACTAGTGGATTAAAGCTCAGAAAGGATTAAGGGGACTAGAGGTAGGCTAGGGGCCAAACTAGGATAAAATCTCAGGTGTACTCTTTCGTTAATCTCTATCTACCTTTATTGTATTTGCTCATACATCATCTCTTTATTTTTATCATATTTGCTTGAAAAACAAATCCAAGTTGAGTAGCTTACTCAGCGTAGATTGAAATGAGTAGACTGAAATTTATATGTAGGAATCAAATGCAACATAAAAACATCTTTCAACTCATAACTGTCCACGTCGATTGGGTTAAGGCTTACTACACCCACCTCTTCTTCTCTTATCATGACTTTCTTCTTGCTAGACTCTATCACATAGATATTAGTGTGAATTCGAACAGGTAGATCATTTCCAACCACATACACAGGCATCACCTCCTCTTTCGAGATCTTGGTGAGGATTGTAGTAGATTTCACAATTATATAAGATGAATCATCCTCAACCATTAACTCTTGGGCCACGGAGCGAACCCCTGGTTTAGATTGCATTTACATCTCAAAAAAAAAGTTCGAGGAGAGGCCAGATGCAATAACATTAACCCGGTATCCCCTTACCGAGATCATGCGCTCTATTCTTTCAGCCTTCTCAAAAACTTCAATGTAGCTCTAAGTGATGGAGATAACCCAAACAACAAACCTCTGCGTAGAAAGCTCACTTCCATCTTGAAGCCTAGGCTCGGGTGAAGCAACACCTTAAGAGCCATCCACCTTCGACAATATTCATTGAATGTTTTTCCATATCTCTACTTGTAGCTACGCAGCTTATGTATGCCAACTCTTGGCTTCTCATTGTATACAAACTAGGTGTAAAATTCCTAAGACAATGCTTCCCCTTTTTTACCTCATATTACTAGGCAAGCTCATTAACTAGTCAGATGCCATTCCAGTAAGAGAGCATGGGAATATAGTAGCCAAAACTTGGTTAGAGAGACCTTGTACTTTTACAATGGACTCGTAAAAGAGGACATGGAACATGGGGGATCCTACCCCATGGTAAATAGTCATTCTGGCCAGGCTAAAATGCAGCTTGGAGAATCTTGGGTGAAGGAGACCTCTCCCAAAGCTTGCCTCATCCTCTAACACATCCATGACAAAATTCGGGGGGTAGGCCAATCCCCACCATCATAATCTACTTCTCTTTCTCCCCTTCTCGCTTTAAGTAGTGGAATACAATCTCCGGGCTCATTCCTGAGTTAATCATCCCTACCTTGTTCTCAAGCTAAGGCAGGGGGTTGGACACAAAGCTTAGTTTTAGATACAGAGCATGAATCTTCTTTTCGGCTACCAATTTGTGGATGTTCTTCGGTAAAAGTTCACTGTTATTAGTATGATGCCCCTGGACCACATGATAAGTACAGAAGTTGCTATTCTCATTAGCCTTCAGCGGTGCGTATGACTTGAGATTATCTAAGAACTTAAGCTCATAGATCTTAGAAAATAGCTGAGTAAAGGTCAGGATATAAGGTGAGATTCCTTGGCGAACATCAATAGAAGTTTGGACAATAGAAATTTCAACAGGCTGCACTACTTGAATTGCTGTATATGCATTAGATTGCTTCGGTTTAGTAGGAGCATAAGCATAATTATCATTTGACATCTAATACCATGTCATCCCCTAACTTGTACTAGTAGTATGCTTAAGCCCATGAATCCTTTCAAACTTTTATACTTTAACATTAGTGAGAAAACTCATCTGCCCCTAATTGCATCTTGTAGAACGATCAGTCCCCATCCAACAACTTCACTATCCTCTCTTAATGACTAAGTTGATCTTTTAACAATACTTTCATGGCCATCCATCTTCCGTAATAGGCCTTGAATGTCTCGCTAAGCCTTTGCTTCACTACTTCTAAGTTTTAGATAGTTGTCTTCATTTAGCTATTTAATCCAAACTGCTCAATAGAGGCCTTCGATAGGTGTATCCAATAACTACCAAACTCATCAAGGAGATTATTGAACCACTCGTCTACTGACACTTTTAAGTAGTGTGAGGGGATGACACGTAGAGAGATGGGCTGAGAGTGCGCGAATGAGAGGCGCGAATGAGATTATTGCACGTAAAGTGATAATTTCATACATAAAGCGATAAATAAATGTAGAAAAGTAAAGTTTCAAACTACAAAACCTCAGGGGATGCAACCACCTGCCTAATCTATTAATCACATTTCCCAGAAAAATATAATTGAAATTACGATACCCGAAAGAAAAATAAAATCCTAAACATACATCTAATCCTAATCTACCTGCATTCACAAAGGTTAGCACAAGGTATAACATAACATTTGTACATATGTTCGATTTGATTTTTAAAGCCCGTGTGGCCTAATTGAAAATTCGACGATTAAAAATTCTTATTTAGAAATGAAAATGTTCATTTTTATTAACACATTGGTTTCTCATTAATTAGTGAGAATGCTCACATGACAAAAATATGAGGATAGTTATCCGGGAATAATTTTTATTCCCTTCGTGGGGGTATTCTAACAGGATCTTCATAAAATAAAAGAAATAGAAAAGAAGAAGGATGAATATTACATCAATATTTACATAATAAAAAAACAGAATTATTCTTGTGTCAACATGTAGAATAAAATAAATCATATAAAGCATGGGATAAGGCAACTCTAGGAATTCAAAGGCTTACCCTTTTGTTGCGAATCTACGTTGACGTATTCGCTTGATTGCCGGGAGCGCTCCTCGTTTTTTTTGGATTAATTGCGTGTGGAAAATAAATGTTATTTTTATCAAAAAAAATATTCAGACTCGGACTCTAAATTTGTTTTAGGTCGGAGAATATCTGAGGAATTTTGAGATAAAGATGGAGAAAAAATTGATCTGAAAATGGTAAAGTTCGAAATCCAAGCTTGTTTTGGATCCAAATATAATCAAAGAATTTCTAAGAAAGTTGTAAGAAAATAAGAATTATGTTATCAAGAAAAATAATTTTTTTCGTCAATAAAAAAGAAAAATATTTTTTGGAATTTAGTCGAGAAGAAAAGATTTTTTTCGGTATTTTTTAGTCTAGTATAATGAAAAAAGGCCCCTCTATTTATAATGAAAAAATGACCCTTTTTAATTTTAAATCATTTTTATTTTTAAATTATTTTTTTAAATACAGATTTATTTTTTACATATTTTCTTAAAGTATATACATATATATTTAAAAATAAATGATTTAATTAAATTGTTTTGGGCTCTTAAATATTTATTTTAAGTCCTTTAAAAATCTTTTAAGCCTTTAAATTTTCACTTTGAGGCTTTTAAATATTTTTACGGTCCTAGATATTTATTTGGGATCCAAAATATTAATTTTTATGAGGAGAGCTTCCATTTGAAGATCATTCGACGGTAAAAAATTATGTGATCCAAGGATAAAAGTCCTAAAAAGCCATCACCATTGAACATGCAAGCTGGTACCAAATCTCGTGCTCATAGCTACCTCTCGTGAAATCATCGCTGGTTGCATAACCAGTATGATCACATGAAATCGAGCGAATGGATTGAGAATATATCTGACCGCTGCAGTTGGTGATTTCTTTGTTCCTAGCCAGTGATGACATGGGCATTCCTTTCTGGCACCGTGTCCTCACGGGATTGTCCGTTTTTTTCTTCGAAATCCCTTGGTGTTAAATGCCCCTTGTAGAGGGTTGACTGTTTCTTTCTGTGGCGTCCCTTAAATAGTCAGCAACTGCTTCTTTCTTTGGTTGTGGTCTGATAAGTGTATAATTATACTTATTATCATGACATTCTCAATCATTAAACATTATGGTTTATGTCATTTTATACTTCATATAAAAGATTTCACATGGTATGTAGTTGTTTTTTTATGCAAATGCAGGTATTAGGTAAATCTTGGAAGTAAAATGATTAAAGTTGGAATTCTTTGGAAAAAGAGTGAAAAAGGTGCAAAAATATGCGTGGAACTTAAGGAATTGGCAAAGGATCGAATATGTCAAAGATCGATAGAAATCGCAAAGAGGAATCATGTGAAAAAGGCATGCCATGATCGTGACACATATATCGCGGTCATGACTTGTTAGCCTTCACAATAGAAAGTTGTCAACCAAGTATTCACGATCGTGACATACATTCACGATCACGACCTTGATGGTGTTTGGTCAACTCTTCTCTTCTTTCTACCGCCGGATAAGAACAATCAAACGCCATCAACTACCAACCAAAAAGACACCTTTTGGAAGTCAACCAATCATGAAAAGGTGCCTTTCCATTATGGATGAGTATGAATCTTTGCATCCAATCATATTGAATTGATGCAACTCTTCACCAATGGACATGACTCTTTGTTTGATAGATGCAAACCTTCACACTCTATAAATAGGGTTTAAAACTCAACAATTTCGTGGTGCATGGTTATGGCATGATTAGAAGGCATTGAATGATAGTGTGCGTATATAGATAGAGAGTGTAATATCTAGATTTTGCTACATTCAAAGTCTTAATGAGAAAAATGTATAAGTGATTCGATTCCTATTTCGATCACTATATTTCTACACAAATTCATGCATTAGTTGTATGAGTCTAATTTCAAAGCACTTATCAATAAAAGTTTTCATTCTTCAACATTCTTTTATTCGAGATTCACAAAGAATAGCATCCTAGCGGAGGTTCTGTACAAGTCAAGACCGGATTGAAAGTAGATGCAAGAATTGTGGGAATTAACGACTCCCATTAAAGAGTGGATATGGTTTGATCAACTTTAGCTTTCACTTGTATACCTTACAACTTTACTTTGTTTTCTGCTTATACTTTCTATTTTGAAGTTTATGATATGTCTATGTGTCATAACGAGTAATTCGTTTTGCGCCATTTATATTAATCAAGTTATATGCTTTCGAGTTAACTTTAAGAGTGATTTCAGGGTTAACAAGATTGTGTATAATCACTGGATCTGTGATTATAACGCTGTTTAGAGAGCTAACATTTTTGGAGTGGTAACTTTCTAAATATAGCTATGTGAGAGTGACTCGTACTAAGCATAGTAATATAGTTATCAAGGTTCTTATAAGTGTCATAATTCGTTTACCCTAGATTTAGAAAATTCATCTCATGTGTTGCTCTACGGTGAATTGTTGAATATTAGGGCATCTAGAACCTTATTTGTTGAAGTTATCTAGTGTACAAAATATTCTTGATGATTTTGCATGTTTTTCTCTGTTAAACTTGTTCATAGGAATATCTCTATATTTTACATCTCTAGTCTTTTCATACATCTATCCATTCATCCGTCTATCATCCAAAACCCTCCAATATAAATTCCATATTTTCATTTACCCCGTAACTATAGTTGGCCTTTAAAACTGAATTCCTTCCCTGTGGGATCGATATCTTTTAAAACTATATCGAAACTGTATACTTGCAGTGGTCACCATTTTTCTACTTTGATAAGCAGTATTAACAACACCTGTTCGTATTTTGAACTTTTATCTTATTAGTAGAAAAGTGGGGAATAAGGTTTTTGGCTTCATCACCGAATATAAGCCCTCTAAATTAGTATAGTCAAAACCTTGCTATCACGGTCCTTGTGTACCCCATGTAAGTTGACTTTCGGTTGGTTTTGACTGTTGGAACTACCGGAGATGGGTGCCTGAATCCATTTCAAAGGCGACCCTGATGGAGGGGACATCTAACTATTTCTTTCTTTGGTTGGTGGATGGCTGTTTCTTTCTTCAGTCATCGAGATAACCATTTCCTTCTTTGGTTGTATTTTTGAATTTCCGTAGTAGGGTGTTGACTTGCTTCCTACGACGAATCAGAGAAAAATTTAATGTTAATACATTTTATAATGAATGTTTTAATTATTTGATTGAGTTTATGCGAAGCAAAAATTTTTTCCTCTTCAATAAAAAATTAAAACATGATGAAGAAATGAGTTTGATGAAAATTCGAGGATGCCGCGAAGATCTCTCCATTGTTTTAGGAGCCTTTTTTTATCGTTATGTTACAATGCTGCTTGAATGGGGCCTAAGTAGGCTTGAATTGACTTTAAGCTTGAGTGAGCTATCGTCCTTCTTGATGTTTGCAGATTCCTCAAGTGGAGGTGGAGTTTCTTGTTTACCAGGATGGTGTTGCCCCATTTTGACATCATCTTTACATGTAAATGACATGATACAAATGTAATGTATGCATGATTTTATGCATGAACAATATCATTTGATGTATGTTCATCTGTAGTAGGTTTTGTGAGCATCCTCTTATGATGGTGTATGGGTGACCCTAGGATTGATCTTATAGGGGATTCCATGGATGACTTTCTCAGAGCGATGATAATGGGTTCGTTGAATCAGATTTGATTTCAGAGCTTGGATCTTGTTTGAGGAGGCCCTGGATGAGTCGTTAATCCTGAACCATATAGGCAACAATCTCTTGGTAGCTATTTTCCTCAATTGTTGGAGGTATATGGTGTCACATACCATTCCGAGGATGAGATGATGAATTTGATATTTCTGTGGTTCTAATTTCTGCATAGACTACCCTTACGGGTTTTCAATCTATCGAACCATGTCTTACTTTTTTCTTGGACCGCCCTTTCAGGTTTTCAATCTAGTAGACTCATTTTTTCATTCTTTTATTTTTTTATTTTTTCATTTTTTGGATGTTTACTTGGGACATTCTACCATTGGCAAGCAAGAAATCAAGATAAGCATATGCATAAAGATTCAACAAAAATGACAATTCATTGATGAACTTAACATGGGTATAAATGTTTCAATGATTTGGCTCCTACCATCGATTAGCCCTTTCAAGTTTTCTAACCAATGTGTATGCTTTTTTCTCGATGTCCTAAGTTTTTCCTGAGCCACCCTTTTCAGGTTTTCAACTCAACGGACTATTCTTTTTCGATTTTGAAAAGAGGCCCTAATTTTTGCTTAACTAACCAAGTGTTAATTGACTAGCTAGTTACAAATATTTTTTTATTGGTACTGCTTTTTATTGATTTATTTCTTCCACCTTTGTGTGATAGCGATTATGCAAGACTTGAGTGATTTGACTGATAGATTGGTTGTCGTCCATGTCCATGACTTCAACTATTGTCTTGTTCAGCAATTCTGATCGATTGGTTAAAGTTCATGCATCTTTGCTAGCTTAAGATACATGTGATGATGAGTCTTAGTGCTTGATCACCAACATTTCGTTATGAATTTAATTGTTCTCCAATGATAGATGAAATGTCAGGGATTAAATTCAATAGCTTGATTCCATCAAGGGTGAACAGTGTATGTTCAATGATATTCCTTTAATGGTGTAATGATTTCTCCACAAATGGTGGTGAGCCATGCAATGGAGTTGTTGAGATTCTCAACAGTCTGACCCCTTCTTCGTGTCTTTGATATTGCGCTAGTTGTTTGATTTTAATTTGCTTTGTTGATATTTTTGTCTTCTTCGGGCTTCGATCATTTGACCTTTGCTTGACTCATTTAATGGACGTTTCATTCTTAGTTCCATTCTTTTTTCTGTCACTTCAGCCTTTTCTTGACTAATTCAATAGTTAGTGGACGTTTTGTGTCGATCTTACATCTTTATAGGATGAAGCGAATGCTACCACGCTTTGTTTAAGCACATGTGTTTGTCTCTCACTTTCCCTCTGTGAGCGGGCGACACGGAGCGGTGGGCCGAGAGCGCGCGGGGGTTCATTGGCGCGGTCCACCGGGGTGTTTTGAAAAAAGGAAGGAAGAAAAGCACTGGGTCTGGGACCCGGGAAAAAAGAAGGTTTGAAAGATAAAAAGGCGAAAACGTTTTAGATCAGTTCGAACCCGAATCCACCGTCTCTCAGTGTGGAATCGCCACTTGGATTAGCTCTTTCCAGGAATTAGAGTCTTGTGAGGCTTAACGTCCGGGGGACAGCCCACCAAGACACAGAGATTCGGGTCCGGGATAAGTTGCTTATTTCTTATTGGATCACATTATATTAAATCTACAGAAAACCGTTTTCTCTTAATTGTACATATTCGCACTTATGTCGTTTTTGGAGTTAAATGCATGATTCACGTATTGAAAAATATAAACCATTCGCAAATCGGAAAAATAAACCATCCACAAAATCGTAAGTAAATGCGGAAAGTAAATGTAGAAAAATGAAAATTACAAGGTTTCAAAAATCAGGGGATGCAACCACCCGCTACCCTATTAATTACATTTTCTGTAAAATATGTGCAATACCCGAAGGAAAATAAATCCTAAGCATACATCTAACCTGCATCCACAAAGGTTAGCACAGGGGATATATCACGTATGCTCGATTTGATTTTGGAGAGGCCCGTGTGGCCTAATTAAAACATCGGCAATTTAAAGTTGTTAATTTAAATAAAAATAATTCATTTTTATTTACATGTATGTTGGTCAATTTTATTAGTGAAAATGACCGCATGGCAAGTAGTGAGGTCTATTATCCGGGAATATGTTTTAATTCCCTTCGTTGGAGTATTCTAATACAGAAGTTAAAAAGAAATAAAAGAAAAAGAAAGAGAATTACACCATTATTTACAATAAAATAAAATAACTCCTAGGTCAAAACTAAAAATTAAAAAGAAAAGAAGATGAACATGGGATTTGCAGCTCTAGGAACTCAGAGGCTTTACCTTTTTGGCGTGAATACACTTTGGCGTGTCCGTTAGATCCTCGGGAGCGTTCCTCGTTCGTTTTTTGTAGTTTAGGTGATAAGGTTGATGTAAAAAGTCCAAAAATCTCCGTTTAATTCTTGGATTTTTAACCTAATTTAAATGAAAAAAAGATTGTTTTGTTGGAAAATAAAGTGCTTATTTATCAAAAAGATAATCAGACTCAGGCTCTAAATTGGTTTTAGACCCGAGAATATCTGAGGATTTAAGAAGAAAAGATGAAGAAATTTTATGAAAAGGTGAAGAAATTTAGAATCCAAAAGTGTTTTTGGATCCGAGAAAAAGTTAGAAGAAAGTAATAAAAAAAACGTATTTAGTTTTTGTTCGGAAAGAGAGGATTTTTCTCTTTGAATTTTTTCTCTGACCCGTTTATCGAAAATGATCCTACTATTTATAGGAAAATCCCGGAAAAAACCAAAAAAGGAAAGTTTTTCCGGCGAGGGGCCTCGCCAGAAAAAAGGCCTCGCGGAGCTCATCGCGAGGCTCGCTCGTTCATCCGCGAGGGCAACATAGGACCCTCACGGGAATCCCCGCGAGGGTCACCTAGGACCCTCGCGGGGAGGCCCCGCGAGGGTCGCTAGGGACCCTCACGGGAATCCCCGCGAGGGGTCACCTAGGACCTTCGCGGGGAGGCCTAGCGAGGGTCGCTAAAGACCCTCGCGGGAATCCCCACGGCCCCTCGTGGGGAGGCCTTGCGAGGGTTCCAAGCCACCTTTGCGGCAGTCCCCGCAAGGGGCCCTTAGGAC
>CATIWQ010069275.1:0-11526 GCA_949673415.1 Euphorbia schlechtendalii | reverse complement strand
CCCACTTTTTTAACTGGCTTGTTTGAAGAGATATGGTGCAATTTTATTTTTTGGGGCATAAAAGCTGGAAATTTTAATAAGCTAAATCATCTAAATTGCTCTTTTACGACATAACGAGTTAAACCCTTACCTAGTCATGTATAAGGATGGTAACGGGCCGGATCTGGACCTGGCCCGGATCCGTTTTAATATATTAGACCCGGATCCGACCCGGATCCGGCGGATCCATAATTTGTGGATCCAGATTTGGATCCCATGGACCCGGGTCCAAAACGGGTCCATGTAATTAATATCAAATTCTTAGTTTCAGCTTCCATACTTGTACATTTCACCTTATTTTAAATAGTTTACATGCTCATTTAATTATGTTCATGCAATTGGATTTACGTGGATATCAAATAATATTAATTATCTAATATTTTCGGAATAAATAATAAATAAAAAAATACAATTAATATTTAATTACGGATCCGGGTCCGGATCCGGGTTTCATTATCCGGACCCGGACCCGGACCCGGACCCGGACCCGTTTCCTGGACCCGGATCCGGATCCGGGTCCAGATCCGACGGGTCTATAAAATTGAGATCTGGACCCTAAAAAACGGATCCGGATCCACGGATCCGGACCGGGTCCGGGATCCGTTGTCATCCCTAGTTTAAACGCGTGGTTATGCCGGGGCATAGTTTGACTGTGAAGTCTTGTTTTTTGGTCAATGCGTGCTTATTTGGGCTTTTAATAAGCCTTGATATCAACTCGTATACAAAATTGTAAGCCAAATACATTTAAATAAATTTTGACATTTGCATGCAGTTCTATGTATAATTTGTTTTTTTTATTTCATACAATGTTATGTTTGCAGCAATACTCATAATCACCATAATAGAGCTTCGGGGCAATATACTTAACATGCGCTATACTGCACTCATTTATATATCGATTAATTTTTATGTGTTTGCTTATCAATATCCACCTAAGTAACGATCTTTTGAACATAATGCACTTTAATCGTTTTAATATTCACTTTCATATAACATAACCCGAATAATCACGATTTTGCAAATAATTACTCACTTCACTTTTAACAATATACTAATAAAATTTTGTTACTTGAGATTTGTTTGACACTTTGTCATTTCAATATTCCTGCAATAATAATTTGGGTGAAAATATTCACTAATGCATCCTCTTGGAAATAATAACCAATAGACTTAAATTGGATGATGCATTTGCCATAATTATATCATCTATTTTTTTTACTTCCCCTTCATCCATAACATAACAATATAAAGTGAACCTGTTATTAATGTACTGTATTCTTGCCTTGAAATCCTATTTATCTAGTGCTTCGCAATCACAATTTCAGGTCTAATGAATCTATATAATGTCATCGATCAACAAACAATATTCGCTCTTATCAACATAATATTAAAATAAACACAAGCATTCAAAATATAAGGAATGAAGCAAAGCGAGGCTTTAACTTTACAGCACTTAACCAAACAAGACACTAACCCTCACATGCAGCTGTACAAATAAAAAAGAATACAAAAAAATACTGCTATAAACGGATACAGAGGCCAAATCTAGGTCTTTTTTAAAAATATACTGGGGTGTATTCGTCATTACACAAGGCCCACACTTCTCCTATTCCTAATGACCAATTAAAACCATTACTTCTTGTCTCCCAAATCTTTTACTCAAACTCTACTCATTTTCTCATTTTTCATTTCTTAAATTCCATTTTATAAAATCTACAGTATTTTTGTTCCAACAATCTTCCTCATTATCAATTCCCCATTTCAGATTCCAATAAAGTAATAATATTTTATTATTATTATATTAATTTATTTACATCAAATCTATTCCCAATAACCAAAATAATATTAAACACATTAAATTAAATCAAAACTAAAAAAAAATATTAATATAATAACTATTCCCCAAAAATGGGGTTCCCCATATACGGGGAACCCCATTTTGGGGATAAGGTAAATGGGGAATGGTTGGAGCACACCATTCCCCATTTTGATTCTCCATTTTGGGGATATCCCCAAAATGGGGAACCATTGGAAGAGCCCTAACAGTTTCAAATTCGAGAAGTTCGAAGATATTTTGACAACATTAATGTTTCCTTTTCAAGGTAGAAAAGAAAGAGATGACAAAAATACATATCATTTTTGTGGTTGATGGAGAATCCTATAAAATGAGATATTAGTTTGTATTTATGGCAAGGCCTTAATGGTGTGTCTACGCCAAAGTGCAGAGTTAGGATCAAAACGCAATTCCCAAGTTGGCCAATAATGCAAGTCTTGCTTCAGTGTTAGCACTTGCGGCTTCCCATTCAACTTTATAGTTTTTATGCGAATGTATTCTTCATTTCCTAGCTCCTGCCATTTTCATTTTATACATGTACTTATAATAATACGTAAAAAAAATTTCATGCAAGTAACTTTATTCCATGAGACACCCAATTTAACATGTACTTTAGCTGGACGGAAAATATCTTTGGGGCTGCGAAAAACTATGTTCACACACGTGAAGCCTTAATTGAATTATAGAATGCGTTGACAGCAAAATATAGAAATAAACACACATGATAACAAATCAACAATTTAAAATGAATTAATCTGCAATTCTTTAGTTAATACTTCCTATGTGTGTTTCATCTTTCTTTCTCTAGACAAAATGAACAATAAAGTAACAAGAAAAGGAAATTAAAAGGGAACTCAAAAATATGTAACAAACAGTATCAAACTATTTGGTTTAGGTTTCACATGTTTTATGTTTTATTCATATCATTTTTCCACATGATACCTTTGCAAATGGTATTTAAACATACCAAATGCATTGTTCAATCCCTTTCTATGAACTGAAACTACAAAAGATAGTGTATATCACAAAGTTTGACTACCTAATCACTAATTGCAGCATTCCAGGTTCTCCAATTCTGCTCCATTTTATATATTTTTTAATCTCTATAAGCATATATTATGGCTTCACTCAGAAATAAGTAGGTAGCAGTATTCAGGGTCTTAATGGCTTAAGTTGTAATATAAAAAATATCAAAGCAAAATAGAGATTGCTCAAGTTCTAAGAATGCAATGCCTTTACATTCATCTACCAACATAAAGCTTTTTATATGGTGAATTACTATACCTTAGTCACGTTTAAAATGGCATCCAAATCAGGCGTTGGTTTTCCATTGACTTCCACTATCCATCGAAGAGCAGATAGACCGTATCTTTCTGCAGGACTTCCACGATGGCACCTAATATTATCATATTAATAAACAGTCAGCACACAGTGTTCAGTTAGCAAAGCAGTCATATGGAATTGAATTTAACTAGATATTAGTTAGACTTCTTTTTTGAAAATTATGAGGCATAATCCCATTTCCCCTGTAACATTTAAGTGGCAGTGTAAGATATCATGCGCCACTACAAAGGATAGATGGCCTAACTTTGAAACTCCACAACTTTCACTCCAGTTATTCATTTACATGATATAGCTCAAGAAGAATAGAATATGATTGTATATCCACAGCTAAAACATTGTTTATCACCATTTGTGAAACATCTTAAAAAACCGAACAGTGAAAGTCACCATTTACCACTTAAGAAACCAAAAAAAGAAAATCTTACAATAGTCACATGATATATAACAAGTAATTCCTTTTTCAACAATTAGTTCAATGTTGTTTACTTGTGATGTACATCAGTACATGTATTAACCACATCAAGGAGCTTACATATTTGAAGCTATGATAAAGCTACTTGACATAAATAAAAAGTTGAGAACTCCGATTTTTAACTTAATGAATCAGTACAAGCCAGGCAGCATTCATGTGCCACTGTGTGTACAGAGATATTGAAACTTTATCTATCATCTTAAACTTTTGGGTAGAATAACAAAATTCAGAAATTCATTTCCTAAGATTTTAGAAATAGTTTTCTGCATATTATCCGCAAGCCTCTCATCTACAACTCTTTCAAACAAAAGTTTCTTCTTCACTTAAACCTTTCAATTGATTATTTTCAACATTTTCATGTTTTATTTGTTTTCTACAATCACGTGTTAGTTTAAGTTTATATATTTACTATGTGTCCGTCTCTATTTTGTTATTGTTTACACGTTGCTCTCTATTTTACTATATCTTCAAAAACTGTACTGCGAAAGAAACATACTTGGCAACATATACACCATGGCCTTCTTTAGGAAGAAATCCAAGAGCACGTACTGCTGGATGAGGATATTGAAGGATACACCCACACCAATTTATCATACGTGTAGTCCCATTTCCATCTCTAACTTCTGTTCCTACTACAACATCCATCACAGATCCCTACAAGATAATTTAGAAAAACAACGTATCAAACTATTATACTCATAACATAATAGAATATACTTTTCTAATTTAAAGAAAAGACATTCTCGTTGGGAGTCTTCTGACCTGTCGGAAAATGGTCATGTTAATTTGACCATTACCATCACCACACTTTTCAACCTTTTGTAGAGCATTTTCTAGGTCGCCAAAACAAGTAACTGGCTCTTTATTAATTGCCAGCACCATATCACCTTGTTTTAATAGATTCACAGCTTTGGATCCAGCCAAACAAGCTTTGACATGTAGAACTTGTTTCCTAGTTGGATCTTTCTTGAGCATAGCCTACATAAAATGAAAAACGACAGCAGTGGTGATTGAAAAGATAGTATGCACTGCAGCTACAAGGCCAGAAAAAAGTTTAACCAAAAAACAAACAGTAGCTGCAGGACTACTAACATTATTTTAGTAAATAAAAAAAGATATTAAATACCAGCTCCAAATGTATAAAACATCATAATAAATGATAATGCGAGATTATTATATACATCAGATGGTTAATCATACATATTTGTATTAGAAGCATAAAACAATACAGCTATACAAGTAAAGATCTATTCTCAATTTGGATGTTCAAGGATAACTCTAGCTCAAAATACAGAATATATAGACTGGTCCTTTAGATTTTTCCTCTCTTGATTTTTCATCTATTTTCTCCTCATGTTCTACAACTTAAATCATTTCAAAAGATGAAATTTTTCCAGGCCTTCATTTGCACAATAATATTCAGAAAGGGATAACTATCTGATGAAATTGAACAAGTCACAATCAGACAACTTAAAGCTATAAAATTGAGTACTTAAGCCCACCATTCAACTTAATATTAAATTTATGAAACAGACCACTTAAGACCTCGGATAAACTGGTAGCATGATGATCAAGTAATGGTAGCATCTAACAAGCTCACAGGAGCATCCATATAGGTCTTTAATTAAGTATTACAATTAGAGTAACATACGCTAACTGAAAAGATTTTCTCTGTTATTTCTATGGGGGAACAGATAATAATTGTCAGAAAATACAGCAGTCGTTGAGTTAAATAGAATGTTAAAACAGAAAATACAACACTTTCTTCAACATGTCAAATGTTAAAAAGGGGCAAAACTCTACAAAGCTAAATGAAGTTATTGATATCTTTTATTTTATCACGTAGTCCCAAATTAGTTCTTAGAAGCCCGAATATACAATTTCTGTAGAGAAGAACAAGGATGAATTTCGTTATGCATGAAATAGTATGTTAAAAGCCAAGAAAATACATTCAGCAAGCATATACGAAGAATATATACATCAGAAGAATGTGTTAATGTACCTGGATCCAATCATCACTCAGACCAAATGTCCGGGCCTTTGAAAGCAGTCTAGGAATAAGTTCAACTTCTAAGACCCTCAGAAGTGGCATTGACCTACTAATACCATTTATGAGAAGCGATGGTCCATTCGCCCCATGAATAATTTTCTCAAGTACATTGCAAATGATATAAATTGGTATCCCTTTCACAACTTGAGAAAGTTTTGATGAATTCCCGCCAGATTTTATCTGAGAATGAAGATCAATAGTTGAAGTACAATACCATGGCAAGGAAAATTAGAAAAATGGAATAAAAGTGAGAACCAAAGATGAAAAGCTCGCCCATATCGCTTGCACCTGTCCTAGTCCATTAGTCAGAACCCCCGTAAAAGTGTAACCAAAATCTGAAATATAACACAAAATAAGGCAAAGAACATACATACAACCAGGCACCAGCCATAGCTTGGGCAAACGAGAACTACTTCCTTACCAGAGTTTAGCTCAATTACTTCCATATTTATTGGACTATAACTTGGAGGATTAGCCGAGCCAAGATTGAGGGACAGACATGCGTTTGTCACAGTAGATTTCCTTGAAATTGCTTGCAGACTTTTCAACCCCACAAGATATACTGTGTCCCCACGATGTATCGCTGGCTCTGTTCACAAAGCAATCAACTTAAGCATGCAATTAAAGGAAAAACATTAAACTAAACTAATAAAAATTTGCAACAAGGACTCTACAAACAAACAAATCCAAACATAATATCCCAAGGATTAAACTAAATAACTCTCTAAAAAACCTGTCACCAGTTCACTGGGACAGTCGACACCTGTCTACTTTGCACATGAAGAAAAGATTGAGTGGTTGGGAAAATTATGGTATGGAATGAAAGTGCTCAGCCGAAATTCATCCCACATGTAATGAAGATGTGAATATGTGTTCTTTGTACAACTAAAGCATATCTACAATCTCCTGATAAAAAAACACTACAGCATTCACCAGATAAATTGCAACAATAGGTTTGTTTCATATATATATACACTACACACAATTTTGTTTCTATGTTTTACTTTATCAAAATATTAATAACATTTAGTTTCAATTAGCAAATCCAGCTATAGCCTGGCATGGCATTCCTACCCAAGTGGGAGCTTCGAGGTCAAACTAAGCATAATTTTTTTTTTATCAAACTAAGCATAATTTAGTTTCATCTTAAATCACATTATGATTCAGCTATTTTAATCAAAGCCTACCCTACCCCACCCTGAGTTCAGACCAATGTGAAATCCTCTACATTCAACCTGCCTAGAGTGGCTTGGGATTTACATTCTTTGGGATGGGATATAAAAGATGACATATAATTAGTCATCAACATATTTTTATAAACTCTGGCTCAGAAAATTTTATAAAACCTGCCAAAGAGGCTAGTTTCGGTCAAGTCCTATCACCTTTGAACATAATATCTGCAATAAACAAGACAAATGTTGACAAGTTCATTCTGCTTTTGACCTAGGTTAATGAGCTTACAAGGAAGGTCAAACATTTTTTATTTTTCTTTTTAGAAAAATTCAAAAGGAGTTTCTTTCTTTTTTCTGAAAAGTACAATACAAGAACCGGAATTGTAGCTGTACTATGTAGTTTTATCTTAACTACTCCTCACATGGCAGAGAAGAGAACATAATGAAAAACGAACGATCGTCCTTTCGAACTCTATCCTTTCCAACTTAGTGGTCTTTCCTTGTCATATAAGGATTAAAACTAGGGAATAAAATACACAAGAACAACCTACCAGGACAAAGTTGAGCAACACGAACCATTGAACCACCAACAGGGCCCAAAGCAGAGGGATCATACGCCACAAAGGCAAAATTATAAACGGGATGAAGAAAAACAACCTGCAATGAAGTTATTATTCAAATAACAAAAATATGGCTTTCATAATTTCTTCTTAATGGTTACCTGCCCTGGAATTTCAATAGGAAATGCAGCAAAAGATAATAACACATCACAAGCAGATGTTGCCACAACGCTTCGATCAACTACAACCAATCCCATCCTTTCAGAATGAAAAATAATGATACCAGTTCCAGAAGAATATCTTGAAGGAACGCCATCAAGCAAACATGATAGAGGTACACTGACCTGCAAGAAAAAAAACACAGCTCTATTCCACTATATTTAAATGCAAGGTGCACTCAAGGCAAAAAGCATTCCCCTGTCACGTAGGTGCAAGGCACGAAAAAGCGCATGCCAGAAGAAACAGTAGCAATGATATGAAAAATAATAAAAACATATATCGCACACAAACAAAAATCAATCATTCCACAATTTGAACAAATTAGCACTTACAATATCAGGAACCAAATTTACAAAATCAGCAAGTTCATAACAAGTAACAGATCTCATGCTTGACATGGCCACATGAAAAAAAAAATTGAACAAACAAAACAAAAGGAACCAACCTACCGCAACAACAGAAAACAATGAAAGTAAGACAAAAAAAATAGATTAAAATATTACTATTGATAGATGCAAGAATAAACCAGTTCCTATCGTGCATTTAGAGAATAGGAACATGCATGGACATTCCAATGAAAAAAGGATCAATAGTCGCTGAATCTAAAGTGCATGACTATCCAGTTGTCATGTTACATACAACTCATGTAACATGTTATGAAGTACCATGTTATAATATAAAAACTAGGATTACTTCCTTGGAGATAGAGAGAATTGTCACCTTTTGAAGAGACAATTAATGTATATCCAGTTTTCTCGTCATGTAATTACAACAACTACATCCCTTATCATTAACAAGGTCTATGTCATACAAAGGTATTTTCTGTATCCATCAGTCAGCTAAAATAAAATGTTGCAATATGTAATCTGATTAACCAACATATAAATGGTAGAAAAATGGGAAAGAAAAGCACAATATCCGAAAAATTTTTCCTGGGAAGATCATGTTGATGCATAAGTAAGTGCCTACGCAGCAGTAATTAAACTTATCCTCGCTCTCTATATCAATACCTAAATTTTACATTTCCATCTGAAAATACTCCAACTAATTAACCTTCTATAGTAACTTTATTAAATAACGATGCGACAACGGTTTGATTGTTAGTTGATATTGCATGGGTCCTAATTAAGCATAATCTGATTAAGTCATCATTCTAGAGGACAGTGACAAAATATGCACATTATTTTACAACTCTGGGAAGTTTAAAAGTTATTATGTGACCAGGTAGAATTTAAGCACTTAAATGCAAAACATGGCAAGTATGAGGACTATAGGCACATATTACTCCTTGAAACACATGAAACACGAAGCCAAGCTAAACCAATAAAAGCACGCTCCACAAGATTAACAAGAAAAAATCCCTGATAATCGACATGCCAAGGACCTGTAGTTGGGCCCTTTGAAGTTCTTTGTCAAAAACATCAGCCTCTTAGGTTACATGGTATGAACAAATCCATTTCTCACATAAGCCTCATGTGTGGTGATCTTACTTGCTACCAAACAAAAATAGATTATTAAGTTTCAGGATGCAGACAAATCTGTAACATGTCTCATTTATAAGACACAGAAATTTTTTCCTATATAAAGGAATGGGATGATGTAGGATTGTTGCAGATGACCTTATCAGATAATGGATAACCCTGTTACATCAAAATAAGCTCTATGCACAGTGCGGTAATTTTGCATGTCTATCAAATTTGGAAACTCATGGTATCCCCTCAAAAAGAATAATTAGTCACATTTTCTGTTTGATTTTGAGCAGATATACACAGCTCAAATAGAAATAAATAGTAAATATAAGGACATTTCACAAATCTACAGAATTTTTGTATTACCTCAACCGTTACAAGAGCAGGCTCTGTTACACATTCAGGTTTTGAAGCACTAGTCACTGCTTCAGTTGCATCTTTTTGGCAGATCAAACTTTTGTCTTCAACAATTGGGTCCAACATGTCAATTTTTTCAACTTCAGGTGAGGAACATTGAACTACAACACTTTCTTTTTTGGAGAACTCCCCCAGTAATTGTGTGTTAATTTCAACACATTTATCATCTCTTGAACTTTCGTCTTCGAAAGTATGATTACAATTGGCCTCTGAGCTAGTTGCAACATTAATTAGCACCTCTTCATTCATTTGAGGCATCTTGTCATGAAGATTTGATTCATCACCAAATGAAGGTTTTTTCTTGACCTCATTAATAAAAAAAGAGAGCGGTGTGAACTGAAGTTGAAAAGCAGGCCTGACAATCCATAAACCTGAGCCATCATCACGAGTATACATCTTTGGAGTATCATACCACTCGTGTTGATCAATTGAGACCAGGACCGACTGCAATCACAATAAAAAAGCAAAACAAGAAGAAAAATAAAGTAAAAATTTACTCATCTCCTGCATTTTAATAATAGTTATCTCCTTTTGTGGATTATTGAGTAAATCTGGAGTGGTGAGCATACAAAATTACAGTGAAGTATCGATGCATTGAAGATGCCACATCTACAACTTAAAATGTTAACAATAAAAAGCATCAGCACTCATGCTGCAAAATAAAATGACGATGTTGGTGATATGTCATAAACTGCACCTTCCTCCGATGACGATCCTTGTGGGTTATATACTCCAATGGAACTCGAGATCCTCCAGGCAACTTGGAAAAAACAGAAATTATGTCTTCAAGTCGTGATATCTCCACATCAGCAAACTTCTCAATGATGGCATGGCGGGGAACTCCAGCTCGAAACAACATGTATCTGCAATGTTGGTTAAAAAAAAATTAGTACATTTCATTAAGGATTGATAAACCTGAGCAGGTCGCTTCATCCATCCCGATAAAAGGCTCACAAGATAAATTTTCATTTTTAGCATTTTCCTCTATTTTCCCTATTGATATAATTGTTTTCCCTTTTCATCTATCTGTAATCATTTATGATATCTACAAAGGGTATAAATACGGTACAAAACAAATTATTAATAAACTGCGAAGTGATACCAACTTACCCAGGATCTGCAACATACACAATACCACAATTGAAACGAAAGTTTCTGGCCTGTTCCACACAAAAATTGAAAATATTCAAATTATTGCAGTGGCACAAGTAAAAATTCAACAGGACTAATGCAAATACAAAAATTTCAAAAAGAAGAATAAACACTCAGACAACACTTTACGACCTTCATGATTAATGATATATGACAATGAAGAAATTAAAATCACCTGTTGGTAAGATAAAGGGTGTATCACTGCTCCACTAACTTCTAAGAAGTGATTAGGAGTTATTGAGTGTAAATCTTGAACCTGAAAGAAACAAATCACAAGTGCATATAAAATTCGGATGTGTATGTTCCATAACAAGCCGTAAAATGATAGATTTAAGAGGTTGACTGATAGAGAATGAATATGAAATAGAAGTGTAAAACAGTAAGAACTTGTGCTACCGAAATTAATATACACATAACAGAGATTACTTGTTAGAATAGTAGCCACAAGTATAAGTGGCAGGTAGTCATGTGAATGTGTATCATCCACAAGTATTGTGGTAGGAAGGGTAAAAAACAACAAATGAGAGGTAAGTAGAGCTTACTTTGTGTAAATATAGGCTCAATGCAGAGTTAACTCCCAAATTTCGCACATTTTACAAGATGTCACCCTCAACTTTAAAAGTCCTCGATAGACCCCTAAACTTTGCAAAAGTGCACTGTTAGGGTTTAAGTAGAAATAGAATGGGTAGAGAAGAATAGGAGATGAAAAGAGAAGAGAAAGAGAGTTTAGAGAGAGAGAAGTGAGAAGTTTCTTGTATTTGATTAGATGCTTAACTTGATTTACAATTGCACACTTTA
>CATIWQ010069242.1:0-23628 GCA_949673415.1 Euphorbia schlechtendalii | reverse complement strand
TTTTGTTAGAAAATAAAGTGTTTATTTATCCAAAAGATAATCAGACTCGGGTTCTAAATTGGTTTTAGACCCGAGAATATCTGAGGATTTAAGAAGAAAAGATGAAGAAATTTTATAAAAAGATGAAGAAATTTGGGATCCGAAAGTGTTTTCGGATCCGAGAAAAAGTTAGAAGAAAGTAATAAAAAAACGTATTTAGTTTTTGTTCTGAAAGAGAGGATTTTTCTCCCTGAATTTTCCGGCCCTATACTGAAAAAGACCCGACTATTTATAGATTAAAAAGTCCCGAAAAATCCAAAACAAAGAGCCTCGCATGCGAGGTGTCTCGCGCGCGAGACTCCCTCACAAGGCCTCGCAGGGTCTCCCGCGAGGGTCCCTCGCGAGGCCTGCGAGAGGCTCCCTCGCGGGGCATCCCTCGAGGGTCCCTCGCGAGGCCTCACGAGTCCTCCCGCGAGGGTCCCTCGCGAGGCCTCGCGGGGCATCCCGTGAGGCTCCCTCGCGAGGCCTCGCAGGTCCTCCCGCGAGGCTCCCTCGCGGGGAATCCCGCGAGGCTCCCTCGCGAGGCTCCCTCGCGAGGCCTCGTGGGGCATCCTGTAAGGCTCCCTCACGAGGCCTCCCGCGGCCTTCGCGAGGCTCCCTCGCGAGGCCACCCGCGAGGCTCCCTCGCGAGGCCTCGTGCGGTCTCGCACGAGGCAGCCTCGTGGGGCCTTGCGCGAGGCTCCCTCGCGCAGCCTCGTGCGACGCTTCCTTATTTTTTTTTAATTTTATATATATATATATATATATATATATATATATATATATATATATATATATATATATATATATATATATATATATATATATATTATATATTTTTTTAGTTAAATAATTTAAAACGTCCGAGGAGGATTCCCATACGAAGATCGTCGGATGGTCGAAAATCATGTGATTCGAGGATAAATTTCCTGAAAAGCCATCATCATTGAACGCTTAAGCTGGTACAAAATCCCGTGCTCACACCTTCTCTCTCCTCTGTCACATTAAATACAAACCTGACTGGCATGAATAAATCATTTAATGCTCAGTCGGCTGAAAAGACCCTCAAGCAGCTTGCCACCTGCTCACAGCTTATAGGTGGACCCCACAGATCATCATTGTATAAATCTTTATAAATAGCAAGACAATCTCCCGTTAAAGAGGATACTGTTACTCTGACATTACGAACTCACCATCTCTCCCAAAATCGCTAACTTTAGCATCGGAAGGTCTTCACCGGAATCACTTTCAGTCGGAGACTTGTTTTGCAGGTTCCGAGGACGTTGAAGGCAGAAGACTTTACCCGACAGATACCAAATTGGTGCGGTGAGCGTGGAGCGCAACCTTGAGCAATGACTATTCCCCGAACAAACCCACAAGACCTTTCACTCCAGGAACCGTCTTGTTCCTGGACACACATGAGCTGAGAGATAATGCTGGAACATCAAACCCAGTCATCACTGTCCCCCACTACAAATGGAAACATCTACCTCATCAAGACCAGAGATGCACCAAGAGAGAAAGAAAGCTGCAGAACAAGATGTGGTGGCAATGCTTGTCAAGTAAAATGAACAACAAAATGCGGCTATGTCCCTTATGCAAAATATGATGAACGAAATCTTGCACTCGAGGAAGGAGGAGCAAGAATTTGTCAGGAAACTCTACCAGGAGAGACAACTAAATAGGTCGAAGGCGCGATGCCCATCTCGAGCCTCTCCATCTGTAGCTAGATGCGATCGTTCACGTTACACTTATTACCAACCACAAATACTGGAAAAGGGAGGAACCAGTGCAGCTAAGGAGAAAGCGAAAACTAAGTCCCCTCGGCGGGAAGAGAAGGAATTCGAGGAGTTACTTCAGCATAGAGACAGAAGCTCCGCATTCAAAACTCACTCAAAGCCATCTCTGGATAGCAAAGGAAGCTCGGCAGGATTAAGACGAGGGGACTCGCCGAAACTTTGGCTTATTTTAGAAAATTTGGAAGCAGTGATAGCCAGGAAAGTAGAGGCGCTTCTGGTTGAGAGGGGGATGGAGGCTACCGCGCAAGACGTTGCTGAAACAGAGTCACCATACTGCGCCCACATACACACGGAAAGATTCTCAAAAGGTTTCAAGTAGCCTCAACTACGGGAGTATTTCGGAGTAGGAGACCCCACCGCACATGTTTGCTATTTTTCGCCAATGCATGGAAGCGGCTAATGCTACAGACGTCATGTTGTGCAAATTGTTCCCCACCACCCTAATAGCACCTGCGACCCACTGGTTTGAAAGCCTCAATCCGAGATCCATAAAGAGCTTTGACATGATGGCCAAGAGTTTCGCCCTCTACTTTTTCACATCCATCCCACCCAGCTGGATGGTCTAGGATTTGTAGATGGTTCGGCAGAGGGCGGATGAGTCCCTTGTCGATTTTATGGAAAGATTCCAAAAATGGCTCCCGAGATCAGGGATTACAACATCAACATAGCCTCGGAAGCATTGGCTAGAAACTGCCGAAGTGTTGATTTGGCAAAAGACATATTCACTGAGAGACCCAACACTTTGGCGACGTTGATGCAGAAGGGCAGGAAATGGGTACGTTGAAAACTCACAAAAGGAACATGAAGCAAATCGAGGCCACCGCTAGGGAGGAATCGGTAAAATGATGAGACTTTGGGAAGCGTGAGCTAGAATGCCAATAAACTTATCGCCCGGAGATGCCAAGGCGAGAGGCGAAAGAATTCACCCCTTTCAACGCTAAAAGAAAGGAGATTCTGATGTGGATCAAGAAGAATAGGGAGGACATCAAGTACCCCCCAAGATGAGATACAAGGGGAAGCTAGAGTTTTACTACGAGTTTCACAAAAGTGAGGGCCATGACATGGAAGATTGCAGAGAGTTAGCCCGTGAACTAAGCAAAAAGCTGCCAATGGCAGACTAAACCGCTTCCTCCAAAACTCGTCGAAGGATCGACAATAAGATGAAGGGGTGAGGAATCCCCGCCAGGAGCAGCGAGGCTATCAACCGCCTCACCGAGACGTAGAAATAGGCTATTAACCGCCTCGCCGAGACGCGGAAATAACCTATCAACCGCCTCGCCGCGACGCCAAATAAAGCTACCACCAACCCCGTCGCACGACCGAAGAACCATCGCCCAAAGGAGTGATACATGTGATCGCCGGAGAAAGTACCCAGAAAAAGAGGAAGAGAGGGGGCATGTTCGATTACGATAATACAAACAGAGGGAGTGAGACATGCTACACCTTCCCCTCAAGAGAAGAAACCCTCACCGTACAATGATGCTCTGGTGATTAAAATGATGGTAGAGGGATACCAGGTGCTCCGCACACTGGTGAACAAGGGCAGCTCGGTTAATGTGATGACTAGAAGGGTATACGAAGCCATTGGAGGGAACCCCAACCACCTCACCATCCATCAAGCGTAGCTGATAGATCTAGGAGGACACGTCGTGCGTGTATGCGGCTCGGTGAACTTATCTATTGCATTAGGAGATGGTGGCCCCGGGTGGAAGACACGAGCTAGATTCCTTATCTTAGACATCCCCTTGGCGTACAACATAATCTTGGGATTCCCCCTCATTATAGGCTCTGAAGGTGTCATTAACCTTCGTTACCTCACACTCTAGATACCTACACACCATGGAATAGCCACGGCCCACGGAAATCAATAGGCCACTCAGGAAACATATTTGATGTTCTTGAGCCTCTATCGGTGGAGGAACCTGACAGGGAGCGGGCTGCCGAACCCGTAGATGTAATGGTAGCGGTATACTTGGAAGAAGGGAAAGAGGTTCGCATGTCTGGAGGGCTGAAAGAGGGGACAAAGGAAGAAATCTTAGCAGTACTGCGTGATAAGATCCAGGCTTTCACATGGACCTCAGCAAACCTAAAGGGTGTAAGCCTTGAAGTTGCCAAATATAGGTTGAATGTCCTTCCAAAGGTAAAGCCAGTGAAGCAAAAGTGAAGGAACCATGCCCCAGAGAGATAGAAAACCATAGAGGAGGAAGTCTCTCGCCTGCTCGAGGCCGGACATATTAAAATGGTCTGTTACCTTGACTGGATTGCCAATGTAGTACTAGTCAAGAAGTCGAACGGCAAATTCCGCATGTGCATAGACTTCACGGATCTCAACAAAGCATGTCCAAAAGATAGCTACCCTCTCCCCAGCATTGACATGTTAGTAGATGCCATGGCAGGCTACGCCATTTACTCCATGCAAGATGCGATATCAAGATATAATCAAATACCCATAGCTGAGGAAGACAAAGAAAAGACGTCGTTCATCACACATGAAGGAATATATTGCTATAATGTCAGGCCATTCGGTCTTAAAAATGCGGGGGCCACGTGTATCAGCGAATGGTGAACGAGATCTTTGGCGATATGATAGGGAAAGAAGTAGAGCTGTACGTGGATGATATGATCATCAAGAGCAAAGTCGAAGCCGAGTACATAGCAGATACAGCCAAAGTTCTGACTCTTTTGGAGAAATACGGGCTGAAGCTGAATCCTAGAAAAATGCGCCTTCGGCGTAATGGGAGGAAAGTTCTTAAGATATCTAGTGTCATAAAGGGGAATAGAGGCCAACCCCGATAAAATAAAGGTGGTACTTCAGCTCAAAGAACCCCAAAGCATCAAGGATGTCCAGCATCTCAACAGTAAACCTAACACCCTGAGCCGCTTCATCTCTTGCGCGGCATGCCGATGCATCCATTCTACAAAGCTTTGAAAATAAAGAAGTTTGTATGGGGAGAGGACTACGCCAAAGCTCTCACCGAAATCAAAGCCTTTTTGGTCTCCCCGCCCCTGTTGAGCCACCTAGTTGCAGGAATGCCCCTGTACCTTTACCTCAGCACTTCGAAGGAGGCGATAGGAATAGTACTTGTCAAAGAGGAGGGGGTGAGTCAGTTCCCGGTTTACTACGGCAGCCGTGCTCTGAAAGGTGCAGAAGTTAGATATAGTCGGATGGAAAAACTGGCGTTCGCATTAGTGGTGTCTTCCCAGAAATGGCGCTACTACTTTCAAGCCCACACGATCATAGTACGAACCAACCTGCCACTCAAAAAAGCACTTCAACAGCCGGAATCCTCGGGGTGCCTCATTGAGTGGTCCCTCAAACTCAGAGTTTGAAATTCACTTTGAGCCAAGGGCGGTGATGAAAGCGCAAGTTTTGGCGGACTTCGTGCAAGAAGCTCCACCACAGAAAGAATTACCGAGGGCGGTATGGTGCATGTTCATAGATAGCAGCTCCAACAGCACTACGGCAGGCATTGGAATCTTCATCCAAGGTCCGGAAGGGATAGTGATTAGGCAAGCCGCTAGGCTAGAGTTCAGAACCTCCAACAATGCAGCGGAATACGAAGCGTTGATTTTCGGTTTGGAAATTATCAAAGCTATCAAACCTGACTACATCAATATATTTAGCGATTTTGGGCTAGTAGTCAAACAATTCGGAGGAGAGTTCAAAGCCAAAAGCGAGGCCATGCGGCAGTGTATCTCTCCCGAATCACCTCCGTCATAAAAGAGATAAGCGGCGAGGGTACCGAAATATCAATTAAGTAGATTCCCAAAGCGTTGAACGTCGAGGCGGATAGACTGGCGAAAGGGGCATCGAACAAAGAGCAGGAGATCTTACTTCCCTGTATCCCTTTGCGAATCAACACCCCCAGCGTGCCGACAGTTGGGGTGCTGCAAATGGAAGTGGAGGATGAATGGTTTACTCCCATTTGCAAATATTTGGAACACAGCGAGCTACCAGCGAAGGAGTGTGCTGCATAAAAGATAGTGTGGAAATCCTTTCGTTATGCGATAATCAGTGGACACTTATACTAGAAATCCATCAGCCATTCTTGGTTGAAATGCGTAGGCCGCGATAACGCCGATTACATATTGCGTGAAGTTCACAAGGGTCTCTGTGGTGCATATGAGAAGAAGGACGTGATGGTTTGAAGGGCTAAACTACAAGGCTTCTATTGGCCAACTATTGGAACTAGATGCCAAGAACCTAGTCCAATCCTGCGAAGCCTTCGCAAAAACGTCATTAGCACCAACGGGGCCAAGATCAATTATTCAGGCTACGTGGCCCTTTGCCCTGCGGGGCGTAGACTTGGTGGGACCCTTGCCGAGAACAAAACAACAGAAGTGTCGGATAATTGTTATTATGGATCACTTCACCAAGTGGGTAGAGGCCGAGCCGTTGTCAGCCATTTCACCGAAGCAAATCACCTCTTTCTTCAACAAGAACATAATGTCACGTTTCTGCATCCCCCATACCATCATAGCGGATAATGAGACGCAGTTCAATTGCCATGCATTCAAATGTTTTTGTCAATGTCTCAAGATACGACTTCGCTTCTCTAGCGTTTCCCATCCTCAAACGAACGGAATGACCAAAGTAACTAATCAAACCATTTTGGAAGGAATCAAAACGATAGTCCATGAACACAGTTCAGCATGGTTGGAAGAACTCAACAATGTACTTTGGTCCTATAGAACCACTCCACGGACCGCAACGGGCGAAACGCCCTTCCTCCTCACATACGGAACTGAAGCAGTGGTGCCTGCTGACATCAGTGCACCCAGTGCAATGTTAGCAAATTACATCGAAGGAATGTCAAATGATGACTTGTTGAGGCAAAACCTGGATTAGCTGGAGGAAAGGCGTGACCAAGCCCTCATCTGCATAATGGAATACAAACGGCGCATTGCCCTCATCCGTAACAAAAAGATCAGACCACTCACGTTCCAAGAGGGCAAGCTAGTCTATCGTAATACAAAGGACTCACAAGCAAGAGAAGGGCGAGGGAAGCTCGGCATTAAATGGGAGGGACCGTTCAAAGTAACAAAATGAATAGGGGCTAGTGCGTACAAGTTATCCACTATCCGTGGAAAGGTCTTGCCTCACACATGGAACGCAGTTTCCCTCTGAAAGTTCTACTCGGGAGCATGATAATCAGCTTCTTGTATGATTATTTAGAGATCATGTTTTGTAAACGTGCAAAGGCAATAGCAATATATTAATCTAAAAAATTCTCTCCTAAGATGTGTACGTAATTACGCTTTGAAATTAAAGTTAACAGCCCGTAGGGTTAGATCAACGAGATCCCTCGACGCTATCACATTTTGAAATTAAAGCAAGAACCCGCAGGGTTAGATCAACGAGATCCCCTTGGCGCTATCATGCTTTGAAATTAAAGGTAGAGCCCACAAGGTCAGATCAACGAGATCCCCTCGGCGCTATCAAGCTTTGAAATTAAAGCAAGAGCCTGCAAGGTCAGATCAACGAGATCCCCTCGGCGCTATCACGTTTTCAAATTAAAGCAAGAGCCCGTAGGGTTAGATCAACGAGATCCCCTCGGCTATATCACTTTTTGAAATTAAAGGTAGAGCCCCCAAGGTCAGATCAATGAGTTCCCCTCGGTGCTATCATGTTTTGAAATTAAAGTTAAAGAACCTACAGGGTCAGATCAACGAGATCCCCTCGACGCTATCATGCTTTGAAATTAAAGTAAGAACCCGCAAGGTCAGATCAATAAGATCCCCTCGACGTTATCATGTTTTGAAATTAAAGGTAGAGCCTGCAGGGTCAGATATCCGAAATCCCCTCGGCGCTATCGCGCTTTGAAATTAAAGCAAGTTAAACAGCCCGCAGGGTCAGATCTCCGAGATCCCCTCAGCTCTATGGTGCTTTGAAATTAAAGCAAGTTAAACAGGTCATAGGATCAGATCTTCGAGATTCCCTCGATGCCATTATGCTTGGAAATTCAAGTTAAACTGCCTACAGGGTCAGATCTCCGAGATCCCCCTGGCGCTATTATGCTTTGGAATTAACGCAAGTCTAATAGCATGCCAGTTCAAATCTCCGGGACCTCCTCGGCGTTTTCACCCTTTTAAAGCCCGTTATAGTCAAAACACAGGGATAGAATGCTTCGGTAACAAATGGTTACAAGTAAATAAAAATATTACTCAATCATCTCAATGCACGCTCTACGAAGTTTCAACAATTAACTAAGATAGGATAGATCCCCCGTTTCGGTAAAAACAACATATAATATACATTCAGTAGAATAAAGTCACAGCATACAAATAAAGGAATGCATCATTCTTCACAAAACCCAGTATCAAAGCCAGTATAAACGAAGAATGTCCCATTAATAAAGTATTTGTGCAGACCCACAAGTTGGGCCTCATAGCTACCACAGATCAAACCACTACACAGAGAATTACAAAACATTGGGGGAGGAGTGACAGAATGTGCTAACTTAGACAAGAGAGGAGACATGTAAACCACAGAATCTTCTTCATCCAACCCTAGCTGAATAGGCCCTAAAGGATCAACATCTAACAAGTTATCAGCATAGTCCAATGGAGGCTCCTCATCATCAGCCTATCAAGACTAGACTTCCTCTTCATCTGTCACCACGGAGGAGACGTTGAAATAAGAAGGCTCTCACGAGGGAAGCCCAAAGATACACTCATCTTCTTCTCAACAGCCAAGGGGTTCATCAGGCGGAGCGAGCTGGGCTAGTTCATCAATGTTAGCTCCGAAAAAAACTTCTCGCGTTCCGCGCGAAGAAAGGCAGTGCGATAGCTGAGGTAATCCTCTCGCCAGTCCTCACAGGTCTGCTTCACCTTCAGCATATACTTAGCCTTATGGCGATCATATTTGTGTTGAAGATCCCGCAGCGCCTCAATTTTCCCCTCAGTGATAGTCCTCCAATACCCTAGCCCCTTCTCCGCATTCTCCAAGTCCTTCACCATCTGGGCTTTATTCTGCTCCTCCCTCACCGCCTCAGCCCTCAAATCCTCTATAAGTGCCTTAAACCTTTTCTCCTCGACTTCCATGGCGGATTTGATCTTGGCCAATGCCACTTCATGCTTCTCCTCCAACCCCCGCATAGTGTCTATCAGCTCCTTCCGGTTCTTCTCGGAATACTCCAAGTCCAAGAGAGCTTGGGTCAGATCAGCAGCTTGCTTCTTGCCCACCTCCCCCATCTTCTTAGCGGTCTCCTCTATCTCAGCAAGAGCATCGCGCTCTTGCTATACCTCCTTCAGCTGCTTTACACTGCCTTGGGAGGATGCATAAGCAGTCTCCACTTGATGTTGTGCCTCAATTAGCGCCTTCGCCACCCGATGAGCAGCAGAAAAAGCCTTCAAAACAAGAGCAGAGACAAATCAGATAGCAAAAGTCAACAACACAGATAAGTTACACGCATACATGTCAAAACAACCAGCATCCAAACCATTAA
Source organism: Euphorbia schlechtendalii (assembly GCA_949673415.1). Lineage (NCBI taxonomy): Eukaryota > Viridiplantae > Streptophyta > Magnoliopsida > Malpighiales > Euphorbiaceae > Euphorbia > Euphorbia schlechtendalii. Next base: position 14,363 of record CATIWQ010069242.1, on the reverse strand, counting down.
TTAAGAGAATACTTACAAGCAAAGCTTGCTGCTCAGCATAGGCCCCCAGCTCAGCAGGACCCATGGTGCTGAAGCGTGTGTCTTCACTAGGGAGCTCGGTGTAGCGCCCCACCTCACCCATAACCTCTACCTTAACCAGAGGCACATCCTCCCCATGGACCCTCCGCCACAACTACAAAGAAACAGGATAAATTTCAGCAAACAACTAGAGCAAACAAATAAAAAAGAGCGGAGAATTTACCATCAAACGTACCGGTAGCGGATCATAGTTAGCCCATTAGACCTACTCCTCCTCAGTTAGCAGAGCTTTCCCCTTGGAGGACTTCCCTCCAACTTCACCATCGCAGCGATGGCGCTTTTACCCCCTCTCCCTAATCTCCACACCCTTCGAGGGTGTGGCAGATGTCCTCCCCTTAGGAGGGCTTCCACGGATGGCCGCAGGGACCAAGGCCCTTTGAGGTGTGGTCTCTATAATAACCACATCCTTGCTGGCCTTGTTGGCCACCTCTCGCGCGGCAAGAGGATCCAGAATCCCCTGCTCAAACAGCTGCTGAGCCCATCTACTGGCAACTTCAACCTTCGGCACCACTTCCACCGCCATTGCAGTCACAGCAGCCGCCATTGCCACCTCCCCCCCGCTTCCTCCTGCAGGTGAGGCTCCCTTCGGCGCCGGTATCCTCTCTGCTGCCACTACAAGAATAATTTTGGGTTTCCACTTAGTATGAGCAATTCGTACAAATAAAAAGAAAAAGCAATGATCAGTTTTTCGAAGTCTCACCATCCTCAGCAGTCAAATCAGTATAAATGATGGCCCCTTGATCCATCCAGCAAAAGAGGCTATCGGGTTGACCTAGTAGAAACTCAGCTACACGCCAATGGATGCCTAGCCGAATTTGACGAACAATCTCTATCTCTCGGCGCTGCGAAGGGCTTAAATCCATGGCTCGGCGCCAAGTAAAGGGGTCCTGAGGAGTGCGGTTCCATGGGGTATAGAAGGGGAACTTCCCATCCCTCAAGGGATTCGGCGCACCCCTCTCTACATTGTCAGGGGAAGGGAAAATCCAAAGCCACTTATCTTTGAAATCCCTCACATGGGATTGCTTCTCCACTGGCTTTGATGTGGTTTCTCTCGTGCTCCTCCAAAATACGAAGGCTCCCAAGCGCATTATGCGGGGCTTGAAGAAGATACGGAACACACGCCCTAAGAGAACGAAGCCCAGTTCATAGCACATTCAAGTTAGGACAGCCAAAACAATCCAGACGTTAGGATGCAATTGGCCAGGGCATAATTGTAATTCGCGCAGTACATCCACCACACCCGCATATAAGGGAAAGCGGAATCCCCGGTGCACTTGCTAACAAAGCACAGGCAGTAAATCCTTCCTAGGAGGATTCCAAATAACCTCCCCCTTCTTTAGCGCCTTCCCCATAATGCCGCGCGATACCCCAATTAGTAATTGAAAAATTTTGCTATCTTCTTTCTTCTTGATAGTGGTGGGTGTTTGGCAATCCAGCCCTTCGGCGAGGAAAGGAGAAGAAGACACCCCTGCCACAACTTGGTGGCGCGGGATAGAGCCCGAGCCACCCCCCCACCTCCACCGCAGCGGCGGCCTCGGGACCCCTTAAGGATAATACCATAGCAACAGGACGGGGATCATGCTCCTTCGCTGGTTGTCGATGGCCGGCACGGTGGACCAAAGTACAAGAATCAGAAGAACTTGAGGACATCTTACTTTGTATGAAAAGAGAAAAAGAAAAACAATTCACTCAGCAGAAGAACAAGAAATTTGGTACGAACTCGTTGAACGAAGGTAAAAAGCTGGAAAGCGAAGTGCAAATTTGAAGTTTAGTAGAGCAAAGCAAACGAAAGAACAATGAAGAGCGCACACCCATATATATACAAGAAACTGCACGGAAAACGAAGAGGTACACCCATTAAATGAAGAGCGATCATCATTGTCCAAAATGGCAGAGACGAAAGGTCATGTCAGATCAACAGTCACCGCTTTCCGAGAAACGATGCCATATGTGCTTAGGGCATGCGCAGACCTTTTAATGGCCCTAAAGAGCCTTCATCTAAGCCCGTTGGGGGGGGGACTCCTGATATCAAGGCCCAATAATTATAACTTGGCCCAGAAACATGACTCCTTAGCCAAATCTTACCTCGGCTTAAACACGCGCTGCTGATACACATTCAGCATGGTTGCGATGCCGATACATTATTCACAGCGAACATCCTTCGACTGTCCTTGAAGTTACTCGCGCCGAAAATGATTTGGCCGAAATCCTCCATTCAGCGATGTCCTTCGCGTTTTAGCTGAATCAGTGTTGGCAAATCCCAGGCGGACCTAGCGCACTCCTTCTCTCTTCTCTGTCGCATTAAATACAAACCTGACTGGCAGAGATGAATCATTTAATGCTCAATCGGCTGAAAAGACCCTCAAGCGGCTTGCCACCTACGCACAGCTTGCAGGCGAACCCCACAGGTCATCATTACATAAATCTCTATAAATAGCAAGACAATCTCCCGCTAAAGATGGAACTGTTACTCTGATATTACGCACTCACCATTTCTCCCAAATCGTTAACTTTAGTATCGGAGGGTCTTCACCGGAATCACTTCTGATCGGAGACTTGTTTTACAGGTTCCGAGAACGTTGAAGGCAGAAGACTTTACCCGACGGATACCGGGATGTAATTCTTTGTAACTTTAATACCATGTAGAAATCCAGAAGATTTGAGCTAATTAATTATTTTGGTATTTCAAAATTATAAAGAATTACATCTTATTTGACTTATCTATAGACCTTAATTACATTCTAGAATAATTATATGAAATGTAAATTACAATCAAATTGTGAAGTCTAACATGTTCCTTACATATAGGTTCATCCTTAATGGCTAATATTCATGATATGAGCTTTAAATATCAATTATTAACTGTTTTAAATTGAATGGCTAAGATTTAAGGTGATGACCACTAATAAATTAAATTGATATTATTTTGATCTACTTGATAAAGTTTATTAAGTTTTTAAATATGTACTCTTTGTGGGAAAATGATAGCACAATACTTTAGCACGTAAAGAAAGAAAAGGTCGTCGAATAATCAAATGTATTGGATGTGTATATACTTTCTTATTTATACTTTTAGTTAAAAAAATGTTAACTAAATAAATTTAAATTTTTTAATTATTTTAAATCAAATTAACATTTACTCGTTATCACACAAACTATATAATATATTTAAATTTTTTATTTAATGTTTTAGTTTAAATTTTACTTATATATTTATTTTATGAATACACAATTTTATATGCTATAAATAATATGTAGAACCTTTATTATCTCATTTATATATTTTCGATTTTATGAAAAATCACTAGACCTGTTCGCGGGCCGGGCTACCCGCCCGGCCCTGCCCGAGCCCGCTTCCATGGGCCGGGCTTGGACACGCATTTTTTTAAAAAAGCCCGGCCCTAGCCTGAGCTCGTCAAAGTCCGAAGATTTATGGGCCGGGCTTGGTTTTTATATAAATACTCGAGCCCGGCCCGAGCTCGGCCCGATGAATAATTTTATATATTTATTATATATTTATACATTAAATTTATTATTATTTTAAGATTTTATATTTTATCCTATTAAATTTTTATACTTGATTACAATAAATGTTATTAAATATTAAAGATTTTAAGTAAACAATGTAATTATATTTAAAATTTAAATATATTTTAACTTTTTTTATATTTTTTCTATTAATTTAATAAAATAATTAATAATAAATAAAATATTCATGGACTTGGACCGGGCTTGAAAATGACCTTGTTAACTCGACCCGAGCCCGGCTCGAGCCCGAAGTTCTAATATACGGGCTTGGGCGGGCTTGGGTTAACATTTTTTATAAAAAACCCGCCAAGCCCGGCCCGCCCGACCAACCGTTCTACGAGTCACATTAAAATCATGATATAATAATTAAAATTTTAGATTTCTTATCTGACAAGTTTCTTAACCCAAAGTACGGTACAGAATCCCCACCCTGGGACGAATCGTACTGTATCCAGCCTCCTGCCAAGCTGCCACGTGATATTTCTTCTCCCTCTTATATTTTTCAAATCTGTTTATAAATATAAACTCACGCTTTCCGAATCCAATAAACAGAACCAAAAAACCCAAAAAATGAAATCCCGGCAATGGCTATCCACCTGCTCCAACAACCCTTGCGCCACCGCTACGGCGGACTCAACCATTCCTTCCACCAAAAAACCACCGTGGTCCCCCACACATATCGTTTCCGATTTCAGCGGCTCCTCCTCCGACTCTTCCGGCAGCAGCAGCGTTTTTAGCCTCCAGAGCGACCTCTCTCTCCAGACTCTTCCTTCTGTGCCTTCGCTTCAGAAAATCACGCCGGAATATCTCAACATCTCGATTACTCATCTCTGCATAAAAACTCTTCAGCCGCAGCCGAATCTCCCGATCACTTGCCTGGCCGTGGAAGGAGATCTCCTCTATGCGGCGTCCGGTCACGAAATAAATTTTTATAATCGGAGTGCCTGTACTCATCTCCACGCTTTTAATGATAAGGATTCCTCCTCCGGCTCCGTCAAAGCGGCGGCGTTTTGCGGCGGGAAAATCTTCACTGCTCATCAGGATTGTAAGATCCGCGTCTGGAAAATGACTCCGTCGAAAGAACACCGGTTTTTGACCGATCTTCCTACGTTTAACGACCGGTTACGCCGGTTTCTGCTTCCGAAGAACTACGTCAGTGTCCGGCGGCACAAGAAGGTACTGTGGATTGAGCACGCGGACGCCGTCACTGGTCTCGCCGTTAACAATGGCTTGATCTATTCTGTTTCTTGGGATAGGTGTTTGAAGATATGGAGAGCGTCAGATCTCCGGTGTTTAGAGTCCGTCGAAGCGCACGAAGACGCAATCAACGCCGTCGCTGTCTCGGCCGACGGGACAGTTTACACCGGTTCAGCGGACAGCAAAATCCGCGTGTGGGCGAAAGAGAAGCGGCACGCGCTGATTGCGACTTTGGAAAAGCATAAATCGGCGGTGAATGCATTGGCCTTAAGTGCCGACGGGTCAGTGTTGTTCTCCGGCGCCTGTGATCGTTCAATTCTGGTTTGGGAGAGAGAAGACAGTGCGAATCATATGGTGGTGACCGGGGCACTTAGAGGCCACGGTAAAGCCATTTTGTGCTTGATTAATTTCTCCGATTTGCTATTGAGTGGCTCAGCTGATCGGACGGTAAGGATTTGGAAACGCGGAGAAGATGGAAAATATTGTTGTTTGGCAGTTTTAGACGGACACCGGAAACCGGTAAAGTCGTTGGCCGCCGAATGGGAAGATGAGATAAACGGTGTCGTTTTAGTGTACAGTGGTTGCTTTGATGGAGAGATTAAGGTTTGGCAATTATCAGTATCAAGCACAAGCAGACCAGTTTCGTCATTTCCATTATTTGGAAATTAACTTAATATTTATTTGAAATTATTCACGTAGAGAAAGACTTTAAATTGGATTAAACTCTTGAGTAATATTTTTAAAAAAGTTGAGAGTTGTTTGTAAGGATTTGTTTAGTGCTGATTTTGTAATTTTACTAGTATTTTTGTCTTAGGGTGATTTTCTTAAATTGACTTGATTTTTGTTTAGTGTTTTTTTATTTTAAAATAATTCAAGTATAAATTATCTCTATAATCGTGTGTATGATGATATATGCATAATTTTAATTGTTTTCCACTCGATTAGAAATTGATAAATTCTAATAAAAAATAAATATAAATTTTTATATTTTATCTATGTTGGTCTCTTTTTTTAAATAAGATTATTTGAAATAAGTGGATGATAATATAGTTGGGAAAATTTGATAATATAAGATGAAGTTTATGTTAAATTATTTCTATAATCATCGTTTGTTGATACATACAAGATTTTAATGGTTTTCCACTTGATTAGACGTCACAGAAATTTTAATTAAATATAGATGTTGTTTCTACATTTCATGTATGTTAGTCTATTTCTTTTAAAGAACATCGTTTGAAATAAGTCCGAAATCTTATAATTGTAAATATCGCATATAAGATAAGTTTATATTAAAACTGATTTATTGAATAAAATTAGGAAGTTCATTCGTCAATTCAACTCTAGATATTAAGCTGCTTAACTTAACTACAACTATTTGAAAATCCAACTTACAATTAGGAGCTACTTAAATGACGTGCTTGCAACCGTGAATTACACATCGATTACATCTTTAGTGGTTTGTACATTCCAAGTCTATATTATATGTGAAATAAAAGTTTCTTTTGATAATGTAATAATAGTCATAAAAATAAACAATGTCTATTCATAAAATAAGAATAATAGATTGTCTATTCCATTTGTAAACAATGTCTATCTATAAGATAAAAATAGTAGATTGTTTTTCACATTTTAAGATATATTTATTATAAACAATGTATATTTGCTTGTTTATATCTAGAGAATCAAATAGACATGGTCTATAATTTAAGATGACACATGGTACCAAATCATATGGGGAAGATAAGTTAGACAAAACAATTAAAGATGCATTTTCAAATTGGTTCTCTATTTCTTCCGATGTATCAAGATAATTTGTAGAATAAAAAAGCTGCTAAAGATGCTCTTAAGGATCTTACAAGCTTTATTATCAGATGTAAACTTCTAATCACGACAAAGCTCAAGATTATAATTATATCTCGAAACACTAATATTGTCTTAACCTAATAATTTACAAGAAAATGAATGTAAGCTCATAGGTAAAGAAGTTATTGTTTTTTGCCTTCTATCCAAGTTCAATTTTTATTATCACTTTTTCCGCGATAATGGAAAACTGGAAACATAATCTAAGGTAAAGATCCAAACTGTTGACTTTTTTTTCACAAAGGAGAATTAAACTTATAAAAATCAAAGAAATTCCAGCACTCACCTTGTAATTTTCTTTTGGCACATCTCTCATATTTTCATCACCAAACAAGAATATCAAAGAAGGTAGACCATATTTTAATTTCCAAAATAATACGATTACCTTCTCCGTACAACGTGTTATTTTGATTTTAAAATCATGTCCATTATTGACTTCTCCATATATAAATCAAGAATATACTGAATTAGTTACTTTGTTATCCAATCAAACATTTTAGCTTTAAATCTGGTAAAAGGATGCACTTTCTCAATTAATTAAACAAGTTCAGATAAAATATTACACTTCCCCAAAAGTTCAACAAGTTGCTACCTTATTTTACTTAAAACTACACGGGATGCTGAGTAGTTTTGGTGAACTTTTAAACTCATAAGTAATTATGTTTGTAATTTGGTCTAACAGAATACACCCTTCAAAGTTGGCTCAAAAATTTGGATGAACCATCAACTTTTAAAAAGACATGTTACCCTCTTAACTTAATAAAAATGCATCAGTTAACCATCTCAATACCATGTGTCAGAATCTGATTGGTTTGATTTTTCAAAGATATCATTTTTCTGATTTTTCTCTCTTCAACTAAAAGTTGACACGTGACATTAATGGGGTAAACTAGTGCATTTTTGCCAAGTTAACGAGGTTAACTGGTTCTTTCTCCAAGTGAAGAGGCGTAACTGATCCTTTAAAAAGTTGAAGGTAACATCTAGTTTTTTAAGCTAACTTTAGGGGGATGTTGATGTATTTGACTTTATCATTTTGTAAAAAATATACATGGAATGACTAATGCATCAACATCCCCTAAACTTGGTTTAAAAAAATCCAATGTCACCCTGAAGTTAGAATTGGTCCCGATACTCCCTTTAAGTTGGCAATTTCGAACTAGTTAACCTTCTCAACACCACGTGTTAGAATCTGGTTGGTTTAACTTTTCAAAGATGTCATTTTATGATTTTTCTCTCTATAACCAGAGGTTGACACGTGACATTAAGGGGGCAAACTGGTGTATTTTGGCCAAGTTAAGGGGGGTAGCTGATCATTTTGAAAGTTGAGGGTGTCATCCGATTTTCTGAGTCAAATTTAGAGGGGTGTTGATGCATTTAGCCTACATGGAATATGTCAATTAGGCTTAATGCATAGCTAGCTCATTAATTCCCGAACTTGACACTTTTTATTAGATGTCGTTCCAACTTTGAAAAGTTACTACCTCTCTTTGCCATGTATCACATTCTGGATAAAAATAGAAAATAAAAAAATTAATTTCTTTGAAAAGTCAAACCAATTGAAAAGTTACACCGAGAGTATTAATGGGAATAATTTCACTAAGTTGGGAGGTGTTAAACTTGGGGACAATATCTAGTAAAAGGTTTTAAATTTGGTGAGGTAATCATGCATTTCACCAAAATATAATAGCACCCAAAAATGTTAAAATTTTGGATTCAATTGATATACACGATGGAATGTCTATCAAGAACTTTGTCCCAGAAAATTTGATGTTGTCCTGAACTTAAAAAAATTTTCAAAAACCCCTTAACCTATAAAAAATTCACTAGTATTCTCATTCAAAGTCACATGTCAGCTTCTATTAATTACATAAAGAAAAATGACAAAAATAACATATTTGGAAAGTTAAATCAACCAAAAATTAACATGTGATATTAGAAGAAAACTTATACACTTTTTAACAAGTTTAAGGAAGTAATTAAAACTTCTAAAAATTCATGATGACATCAGTTTTTAAACAAGTTAAGAAATTACATCAAATTTTTTACTACTTTGACCATATTCAACTTATGGATGCCATGTATGTGATTTAAAATCAAGGTAAAGAGAATTCATGTTTTCGCATAATTTTCTTGAGTACATTCTATAAACGGTCTACATCAACGCACCGAAGTTCATAATACTCATACATATAATCTAAAATTTAAATGCATTTATTTAAAAAGTGTTAATGGTGTCATGTTTGGTATTGAAACGGTATAAATTGTGGCTAAAGACATTGTTTCCAACAAGAAAGGAAAAACAACCAAAATCTAATTACAACGTTTTATTTAAATAAGGATTATATTAAAACCACAAGAGGTTTTTATAAAATAAAATTATATTCATGTTAACTTATATTTTCCAATTCTAATATATTTATTAAATTGAATCTAATTTAATATCGTCAATTCTAAATTTCTAGTAAATTATTAATTAACTTCCAAGTCTTCAATTATATATTTATAATTTCCAGACATTCTGTGTATCTCTGACTTAGTTGGTAATGGCTTGAATTCCTTAAATTATCATCCACAATAACAGATCCTCTTAGACAATCTTAATATACATTTTCATTATAAAGTAATGTTTTAACACAATTTCTTTCTTGCTATCCCACCTCAACCAAACCCAACAAGAATAATAAAAATAAAAAAATAATAACAAAAATGAAAATAATAATCAAAGTATATAAAAAAAATTTAAGTTGATGTAAAAGACGCATCATATCTTTTATATAATTATTAACACTCTTCCACATACAATTTGAAGAACGTGTAACTTGTATACTTAATGTTGTTAGGGTCCCGGGTCCAAATCCTCAACCTCCAACTTTAAATGGCTTTAATACTATGTCATAAAATCAATTGATCGAAATACTTAAAATGTCAAATAAAACTCTATTGTATCTTTTTATATTGCTAGTGACAACAGCATTAATTTTTGCTATATTTTCACATTATATTGGAAAGCAACTTGACCAGATTCACCACAAAACGTGTCATCAAATTCATGAATGACAGCCTATATAATCTTTACTTTTTTTCTTGTTTCTTCACAAAGTTGAAAACAAGAAAATCGGAATGGTCTATTTAAGGGTATATGCCAACAACAAAATGTTAAAATTAGGAAAACAGAAAAATACAAATACAAGATAAAAAGAATGCGTATACAATGCGAAGCATTATATATTATATTTGTTTGTAGTTGAAAGAAAGGTACTAGAAATTATAAGGCACATGTAAACGTGCCGTTTGTTTCGCAATGTTAACAAACAACTGTTTATTGTATATACATGCTCTTAAATCCCTAAATTTGTTTGATTTGATATGAAATTTATGCTGGCCGATATAATAAATTAAACAAATGTATATAGAATTTCTTGGTTACAAATTAGGTTATATGTTGATTAGTTCTAATTCTACTTTTAATAGATTGATAGTAATGGCGGAGTCAGGATTTGGATTCTGGTGGAGCACAGTTTCAAATAGAGTGAGATAGGTAACATTTAATCGACAACAATAATGTAATGAATTTGGGAAAAATGAGGACCGAATAACACTTTAGCATTTTTTACTTTAAAATTAATAAATATTTAAGTGCATGATGACGTCTACGTATTATCATGGTTTACATTTAAGAATTAGTTCATTAATCAACGTGTTAAGAAGAATTTTTTTAAAAGTTTGAAAATATTTTATTCAAAATATTATAAAAAAATGAAAAGATTGGCAATTAAAATGTAAGAAGAAAAGAAAGGAATTATGAATTTTTTTAGAAAATATAATAGGATATATTTAAGATTTTTTTATTTAAAAAAAGAATAATCATGTTAAAAGTTAATAATATGAAAATAAAATATTAAAAAATTTAAAAATGAAAATAACATGGTAAGTAAGTAAGAGAAATATGAAAACAAATCAAGCAAAAGTAGAGAAATGTGCAAAAGAATGAACAACAGATAAAAATGAAAGAAAAATAAAGAAAATTAATTGAAAATAAAGATGATTGGATATTGAATAATTTTATAAAATTATTGTATCACAAGAACGAGAGAAAAAGAATGGGAAGGAATACCAAAAGAAACTAAAAATTTTATAATGAAAATAGAGGAAAAATGTCGCACTAGGTTTCGACTATGATTATTCGTGTGAAGTAAAAATCCCTTGACCGCTGGAGCAAAGCATTAATAATGATATATTTTTAGGATATGTAATTATATTTCAATATTTTAGTTATTCTATACATTATATTTTTCATATTTTTCGACGATTGGTGGGGCATGTTCCCATGTTGGAAAAACAATGGCAAAAATAAAATTAAATAAATAAATTCTTCGATCTCGATTTTCTCTCTCGAATTTGGAGGAGCCAACCAAATTGAGAAGTTCATTTTATGGAATTTTCTGATCCAACCTTCAACCAAATAACAACCATAATCAATAGAATATGTATATAAATATATAACATAAGTAATAAAAATAAGTAAAAAGAAACTTGAACACCGATAAGCTGAGTCATGTCGAACGACACTGTCCTTAAAGGATACTTGTAGTTCCTTACAGGATTAAACAGATCCTTCACTCTCTATTTGAAAGTGAATTCAGAAACAGAGATACAATATCATATACAGAAAATAAAAAGGAGAAAATAAATAATCAAATAGAAAGAATAGTTTGTTATCTTGGAAAAAACTATAACTCAGATTAGCAAATCATATAGTGGATAATCGTCCCGTTGAGCCAATAAAACAAAAACTTCAAAGTGGTCAAAATAAATAAGAAATGAATGCATGGCATTTATCCCATTTGAAACACAAACCGACAAACTCATAAATGGCATTATTGAGTATCTGGTTCAATCTCAATTAACAGCCATAAAACTCCTTTTATTTGACCGACTTTTTATTTGACCGACTAATCAAAACAGTTTTGTAATTCAAACAAAACCCATATGGCTCATCACTTCAAATAATAAACATATATAATTCATTGTAAAAACTCATTGATGACCATCATGAAAAGTTGTTACTCCAAAATATATTATTAAATTATTATAAAACTATTTATAAAGTAAATTTTGTAACACATAAAATGTTATTTTTTGAAATAATATAACCCAATTTTTCCAACAATCCCCCACTTATTTCAAAAGAAATTTTGATAAACTATTTTTCTGGATATCTCAGGTTTGACATATAATGCATGACATTGGTGTCTTTTGGATTATGAACCAATACTTGATAGATAAAATTTAATCCACGGTATATTTGGTGAAACATAAAGGGTTTCTTCTCCACTATCAACTTGAGCATAAGACTTGAACGCATTTTTGTTCGTACATATGTGCCTCGTAGCGCCAGAGTCTAATACCCACTCATTCACATCAGCCACCAGATTAACTTGTAAAATGACCACATCAATTATGTCATCTGCTTCCACTAAATTGACTTTAGCTTTAGTAGGATTGTCACATTTCACAACTCGCTTCCTACATTGAGGAGCATGGTGACCCGGTTTCCCACAAATATAGCAATTCCCTCTCTTCTTGAAGGTTTTATTACTTTTAGGTTTGAAACCATGTTGAGCATCATACCTCTTTCCTTGTTGAGGATTGGTTTGCACAACATTTGCCTTAGCCACAATCTCCTTTCCTTTGGCACTTCTGAGCTCCTTCCTGTTTGCATCCTCAATGATGACATGAGTAATGAGTTCATTCAGTGACAAGGTTTTCTGCTTATGCTTCAGTTGCTGTTTGTAAGCATTTCATGATGGAGGCAATTTCTCAATTGGTAAACCTGCAACAAATTCATCAGGAAGAACAATCTCTTCGACTTTCAAATCCTCAATGAGTTTGTGATACTCATTGATTTGAGTTTTGATATCTTTATCTTCCACCATCTCCCATTTGTAATATTTGCCAATTACAAATTTTTGTTTACCCACATCCTTGGCAGTGTATTTGGTAATCAATGATTCCCAAATTTCCTTGGCTTCCTTCTTAGAGCAGTAGACATCAAATAAATCATTAGACAAAGTACTCATAATACTATGTCTACAAACTTTGTTAGTGTGAATCCAAGAATTCATGTCAGCAATAGGCTCGGTTGAAACAACTTTAGAGAGGGCATATGCAACTTCATGCATATCAAGGACAGAGAAAATTCTTTCTTGCCATCGTTTGAAATTTTCACCACTGAAAACTTCAATCTTAGAGACATCTGGAAAAGGTTTGGCAAACACAGGTGTCGGCAAAGGTGTATTTTGCACTTTATACACCAATCATAAGAGATATGAAATTCATTAAGAGTCTTTATAACTCAACCTCTCAAAATATGCACCATAGCACTTTCACACATCTAGGATTGAGACAATTTTAATTGTGCTAGCAGAACTAACAAAGACTTATTATTACCCATATGAACTTACTTCATGGGATCTCCAATCACATAAGTTGGGTTCCCATCTTTGCTAATTTCAAGTTGGCTTAAGTCTCATCCTCTCCGATGTTTCCGAATTAAATAAATTTTCAAAATTTATTTATCACATTAGTCAAATGATTTGACCAGAAATCACTCTAGACTCACATAGCCGGTAGATAGAATTCTGCTTTAATCCACGGTATATTTGGTGAAACATAAAGTTTCTATGAACCAAATACGCGTTACTGTGGAATAGGGATTTTACCATATCGCACTATACCAATGTGCTCTCTCTGACAGCGCGGTTTTACGCAAATAGGTCGTGCGCCTGCCTGGTCTTTCATAAGTGCTCTAGTAGATATTGCCAATATCTCATGGAAGCGGCCCCACTTCACACTCACATAGGTGATTTCATCAAGTGTATATTGTACTTTATACACCACTCATAAGAGATATGAAATTCATTAAGAGTCTTTATAACTCAACCTCTCAAAATATGCAACATAGCACTTTCACACATCTAGGATTGAAACAATTTTAATTATGCTAGCAGAATTAACAAAGACTTGTTATTACCCATATGAACTTACTTCATGGGATCTCCAATCACATAAGTTGGGTTTCCATCTTTGCTAATTTCAAGTTGGCTTAAGTCTCATCCTCTCCGATGTTTCCGAATTAAATAAATTTTCCAAATTTATTTATCACATTAGTCAGATGATTTGGCCAGAATTCACTTTAAACTCATATAGCCGGTGGACAGAATTCTGTATTAAAATAAATTTTTCACAACAACATATGTCTCAAACAAATATATGTATATTTTTACCTTTATAGGTCTTACTTATAAATAGATTTTGCCAATTTGGCAATCACAATATATTGTCACTAAAGGTGATGATTTTATTCTCAAAGAATATATGCTAAGAAATTAATATACCACTTAGCCTCATTACATATCAACTCTCAAACAACAAACTCCATATTAGTTTGTTTAGTTGACTCTCATTTTTGTTGTTCCACTACTAAGAGTGAAAAAATACACTAGTATAATTTATCTCATATGAATCAAAGATTTAATTATCATCATTGTAACATTATTTTACAATGGATATCCGCAACATAAATACCATAATTTATGATATCTCTCAAGTATTTCATAAGTCTAACAATAATAATCAAAAGATCATTATTTCTCTATAATTTAACGTTGTAATCATAAGAGATATTCACATGATTAATA
>CATIWQ010069238.1:0-14220 GCA_949673415.1 Euphorbia schlechtendalii | reverse complement strand
ACTTCCGGCCGGAGACTTACTTTGCAGGACATCAAATCGGATACTCGAAGGCTAGAAGATTATTCTTGAAGGACATCATTTTTTATTTTAGGTTAACTCGTGAAAATTTGCCTTGTTTATATGTATAACCGAGGAAATATTTGCAAACTCAGAGGCTACACAGACCAACATTCCTCGGTTATTTGAATAATTGTGGCCAAGTTGAGGAGGCAAAAGGCTTTTTGTATTGGTGAAAGTTTAATAAGACTTCTTCTCCATTCTGTTTTATATTAGCATACTATTCTATGAGAATAATCCGCATTCGTTTGTTACATGTTCATCTTCTTTAAACACATATTTGTTTTACATAGTTAAATTTCAATAGTTTTACAACTGGGTTGGACTTCACCCATTTTTAAATAAAATACTTGTTGATCTTTTATAGTAGATACACATATCTATCTCCGTTCAACATAATATCGTTCCAAATCTGAAATACTGGTTGATGTTATGGCGTAAACAAGTATTCGTATGGTCGTGGATATTCAAAATTGTTAGTTGGGGGTTAAGAAAATATATATTGCAACCTTTATCTTTTGTTTTCATATTAGTCTAGCCGAAGGTTTGTTTGTTTTGCAGACAAAGCAAGTTTAGCATGTTTGTTCTTTGAAATATTTTTGTCCTAACATTATTTTTAGTCTTGTCTATGGTAATTCGTTTGGGATACTGGTTAGCTAGGTTAGTTAATTTTTCGATATGTAGGACTTAAACTTCATGTTTATCCACTTTCGATTAAAAAATTATCGCTCTAATTTGAGATTCAATAAAAAAAATTGTGTTTATACGAACTCTCTCATATTGTCTTGAACTTCAATGTTTGGGTAGAAGTATAACATTAAAGAGAATACATATAAATAGAAAAATTAAGGTATCTTCTTTGGCTTCCACTGCAGTTAAAATGAATTAATCGAAATTAGTTTGCTAAGGTCTCATTGTTGATTTGGTTATTTTGGATAAATATTTTCTGGAAGTTAAATACTTTTTTCATTACAATCAATTTATTGCTTGAAAATAAATTAAAATAATAACTAAAATACAATATAACAATTTATGACTAATAATCAAATTAACTGTCATTTTTAGGTTATTTATCAATACCAAGATGACATTAATAAAGCAATAAAAATACTTATTTAGTCCTATAATTTTTGTTAATTTGAGAGTTGATTGGATAGTTTATTCCTTTTATCATTTTCAATGTGCATTAAATAAAGGTAAAATGAATAAAATTTTTAAAAATATGCATCGAAATCCTAAAACTACAGTTAATTTTACGTTTTTCTAAAATTTAAAAGCGATAATTATTTTGAAATGGAAGGAGTAATTGTTTGAGATTATTCAAATAGTTTCAAAAATATAAATTCAAAAATCTAAGACACTAGTTGAATTTTTGTAATTCACTTTGATTTTATTATTATTTCACTATATTTTAAAATAAAAAGTTCAAAAAATTAATAATATATGTTTTTGTTTTCTATTTGATGGTGGATCAACTGGTTTTGAGTTCGACATCACAATGTTCTTGAATATATTGGGGCGGAGCGCAAGTTCGTGTTCTATCCCCCGGGACAAATCGGTATATATAGCACATTTATGTTCTTGGTATCCCAAGAATTTTCTTCAAGATTTTGTTACTTTTTTGAAAATGATTAAATATCTCATGACGGGTGGATCAAGATTGAATGAAGGGGGGCGAGAAATTAACGGACATAATTAAAAATAACTTTACTATATGAAATTAACAAATACAATAATACATAATACTTTAAATTATTATTGAGATATCCAATTATGAAAATAATTCAACAATAAAATGGTTAAAAATTTATTGGTTCTAATGTCAGTATAAATTGTATTGTTTTAATCCAAATTTAATGTTTTAGTTAATATTTGTTTTTGTAGTACAAGCATTTAAGAACATAAATGTAAGTTTTATAATAGAAATTAAACTTTGCAGATAATTAATATTATTTAAACACTATAAAGCTAATGGACTATAAGTGAAATTTTCATGAACATAAATTATGATAGAATGAAAAAAAAAGCAAGTTAGGAAATGAGAACAGAAGAAGGTTAAGTGGATAAATAAAAAAATTTTAAAAAAAGCTAAGGTAAAGTGAATAAAAAAATAAACATAAGTTTTTGGAAATAGAAATTAATTAAAAAAAGCAACTCCTCTTACCGTCTGAGCTCAATTCCTGTTCTGTCTGTTTGTCACATAATATATATTATGACAATATTTCAAACTGAGCCTCTCAGCACAACGTGGGTCCGCCCCTGCTCTCAACACAGGAATATGGGAGTAAGAAAAACTCACTCTGATGATATGCCTGGAAGGGATTTATTTTCCTTGATTAACTCATAGAAAGGTACAGAAGTACAAGGGAAAAGCTTCACCAGTCACTTCCTTGTAGCAAAGAAAATATGAGGTTTCTTTTTTTCTCCCAACAGTTTCTGTTTTAATGTATAGTTTACCTATAAACATAAAAGATCCTCTGCTACATTTTGGCAATGGAAAAACTTTTAAACTTCTGCTTAAGAACTTTATGGATGTATGACAGTGTAACAAATTTGTGATGTGTTATTTCAGGAATCAAGTTTCAATCAAGTGCTCTTACATGCACAGAAACATATTTCTCAACACCAATCAAAGCAGGTACTACCATCCATTTGTCTTCGTATCCGTTGCAACCCTGGATAAGTTTCTTGTATTAACATATTATTTGTTTTCAGAAACTTTATTGAACCTTTGAAAAAAAAAGTTGAAGTACAGGAATTACAAGCACAATGCTTTTTGTCATGACAGTTTCCTATGTGGAAAATTGTTGCCCGGTAAGTTAATATTACCAACTTCCCTTAATTTTTCATTTTTCGTGGTGGAATCAATCAAAGAATGACTCTAATACAGTGACATATGACAAACCAGTATCTGGGCTTGAAATGCATGATGAGAACAACTTGAGGATGTAAGTGAACTTTGATTTACATTGTGAGTTTATTAAATATAATATATAATGATTCTTTGCAGCAAGGAAGATATAAAATTGAAATTGAAGTACTTGATATTACAACTCTGTTTTAATCAGTAATATAAGTGAACATTTAATGGCAACCTGAACATCCTTGTTAGTTTTATTTTCTGTTGTTTTCCAACGTTTTCTAAATATCAGTCACAATTCTGTCAGTAAAGATGAATGTGATGTGTCAGGTGGATAGCACAGTGATAAATAGGCACAAAGAAATAGATGATTACATAGAGGAAGACTACACAAGCATAATGAGCACCAATCTGGAGAGTCAATATAATCTGTGTAATATTGCATATCGACTTTTAAAACCATCTGCAAATGCAAGTGTTTGTTTCTTTTATTGCTCGACTTGTTTCTTTACCACTTGTATCTGTTTATGCTGCAACAAAAGTAGCCGTTAATCAATTAATGAAAAAACTTGGAATGTGAACAGGCCAAAGACAATATTCGAACTTAATGTGTTGCTCCTTCTGTTACTAGAACCACCATGTCTGAAAAACCTGTAAGATTGAGCGAGAGAATGAAACTAACTTTTTGTCTCACAACTTGCTTGTCTGCCTTTGTAGCAATGCTTTGTTCCTGCCAAGTTCATGATTTAAACTTACAGGATTGCTATCTTCTGCCAAAAATTCTTCCAGTACATCCATGGATTTCACTCCAAACAAGTAGTGCTACTAATTTTTTTGGTCGAGGTCCTTCAAAATTTTGGTCTAATCGTCATCCTGATTAACGGTCATTTAAATCAGGTAACTATATAATCGAAGTGTACTTAGCTTGATTCGTTCTCTTGATTTAGAATGCCTTTCCTTGTTTAAAACTGTTTTTTACTCTTTAGCTGGATATTTGGCAGTGAAAAAGAAAAATTCAGAGCCTAAAAAAAGTACAAAGCTGGTGAGTGCAACATCCTTGAATGCACTGATGTGGAAAGTAGAGAGTATTGTAATCATATTGATATTCCTGAAATTCAAAGGTCAAGCTTTCTACCTTAAGTGCTGTTTCATAATTATTTAGCAGTAGAACTAGTGTCTTTAGTTTCAGACCTTTTCTGTAACTTTTTGGGTTTTAATTGTATTTCCCTGCAATAGTTTGAAAGTTTGTTTTGTTTAGTTCTGCTTTCGCTTCTCAGATCACGGACAATACAGCCACAAAGATCGCTACTTACCCTTTAGCATTGTTCCTCATTAATGTCCCAGATTAAACAAATTTCCCACCTTGATCACTCTCCATCTACGCCTGGAAAATTCAAGATTCAGAAATCTCCTTACGCGTATAACCGAATCAGGTGGCATTCATCTCTTGCTAAACTCAGATCCTGGTCTTTTCTGTTTATTGGTTTGATTTTCCTCTTCTTTATCGATCCCAATCTTCTCCTCTAAAATCTGATCCACCTCGCCATTCTCTCCAGGATTCCTGGGTGGTCTCAAAAGGGAGAAACCAGTCAAGAAATGGAATTTCAGTTCTCGTCACCTGTGCAGCCAGATTCGTTGAACTTATATTTCTTCAGCCAGAATCTGGTCAAGGAATTGGATTGAGAACTTAAATGGTTACTACGATCCATCGCTGAAACGAGCTCGGCAAGCCCTTCTTGAATGCAGTGGGGTTTTTATTGTAGAAGCATAAATGATGCAGCTTTGTTGAGAAAATTGTTCTAGATTGTGCCGTTTACTTCTGTGATGCATTTGGCTGCTGAAGCTTGGGTTAGGTATGCAATGGAAATTCCTGTTTCTTAAATCTTGTGTTCATAGTAATGTTTCTGATCTTTAGTACTAGATATTGGTATTTTTCTTAAATGAGTAAACATCTTACAACACAGGACTATGAGAGTAAGCAAAACTCACTCTGATGCCATTCCTTGAAGGGATTTAAGTTCCTCGATAAACTCAGAGAAAGGCCTCTTTTCCATGTTCAACATGTTTCTCAATAAGAATACTCTTGAATTTTTGTACTGAAAACTCAATTATTGTCTCTTCATCGACTAGATGCTTCTTCAGTTTTGTGCATTCTTCAGATTTTTACCATGTACCATTTTCATGTGTTTAACTACAATGATGAGCGCACATTAGTTTATCAAATGTTTGTAGTTTTCTGCATTGTACAATGTTCTGCATCTTTCAGGTTATAAATCATTTTTTCACATGAGTAAACTTAGATTTACATGTACACATGTATTTGATATTTATACATGTCATGTTGTTTCTGTATCCTGGCTTCTTTTACTACATTTGACATGATATTTGTTGCATATTCTGGTAACTGTTTTTATATCACGTGACTTATTATATGAACTAAGAATTTTATTACCATTGCCGGTTTTTCACCGGAGGATACTGTTATTACCTGGGACAACACCGCTACCAAAATTGTACACTATCAGGCGAATCCTTTTCCATCTTCTGGTTAACAGTCGGCATTTTTCGTTGATATTATTTGGTTTTTCAGGCGTCTAGGGTAATTGGGACAAGAACATAGGGTTGCGCCATAGTGGATGGAGAAGATTTCATTGCTGAGAATATCACTTTTAAGAACTCTTCTCCTGAGTTAATTATTGTTCTTTTATTCATTTTTCTACAATTTTTCTTCTGTTCATAGTTTGTGCTGTAAAGTTTAGTTATCACCAGTTGTTTAATGTTTAAGGATTTACACGAGTGACTGAAATTTCTGTTTTCCGATCAATATTGATTGCAATTAGTTGTGCACTTCTTCCTTTTGTGCTTCAGGTCTGTAGAGAGTCCGTGGGTCTCGGAGAGAGTTGGGCTGGAAAGCTCGGGTGAGCATACAGGTGGGGTTGAGCACATTTAACATAAATTTAATTGGCTTGTGTTAAGGCCCAATCTTCTCCACTTATATATCACACAATATTGGATAAATCACCTTTCCAACAAGGTCCAAATGCAAAATTTCATTCTTTTTGAATCGACTGAGTTAGCTACCCAGATCTTTCTGTTCTTTTATCTTGACATTTACTCCAGGGTCCAGGTCAAGCTGTAGCAGTAAGGGTTACTGTTGGTAGTCATTCCAGATGAAACAAATGTCCCATCTTGACTACTCTCCATCTACGACTGGCAAATTCAAGATCGACAAACTTTACTGGATCAGATCCATAAAGAACAAGGGAGTTGAAGTAAGTGGTTCTGTTTGTGATTTTTCTGTTAGAGATCAGCCTCAACATCCTTGTGAGTTTTATTTGGTGTTGTTTTCCTATTCCATCTGTCAGTAAAGTTGAATGTGTTGTTTCAGGTGAAAACACAGGGAGAGTTCACAAGCAGAATGAGCACCAATCTGGAGAGTCCATATTATCTATGTCAAATTGCATATCGACTTGTAAAAGCATCTGCAAATGCAAGTATTGTGTTTATTTCTTCTATTGCTGGACTTGTTTCTTAACCACTTGTATGTGTTTGTGCTGCAACTGATGGAGCTATCAATCAATTAAGAAAAAACTTGGCATGTGAATGGGCCAAAGACAATAGTCGAACAAATTGTGTTGCTCCCTCTGCTATAAGAACAACCTTGTCTAAAAAATTTGTTAGATTGAGTGAGAGAATGAAACTAAAATAACATAAATTTCTTATAACAACTTTATATTCGTCCTTGCAGGTATGAAAAATTCAGAGGGTTTGCTCAAGAATTCTAGTATAGGTACGGCAATGTCCTTTACACCAATCTTTTTGTCTCACAATTTGCTTGTCTGCCTTTGTGGTAATGCTTTACTCCTGCCAAGTACAAGATTTGAACTTACAGGATTGCTATCTTCTGCCAAAAATTCTGTTCCATGGATTTCACTCCAAACAAGCAGTGCTACTAATTTTTTTGGTTGAGGTCCTTCGAAATTGTGGTCTAATCATCATCCTGATTAACGGTCATTTGAATCAGGTAACTAATTTAATCGAAGCGCTCTTAGTTTGATTCATTCTACTGATATTGCCTTTTCCTGTTCAAAACGTATTTCTTAGCTGGATATTTGGCAGTAAAAGAGATTTGGAGCCTAAACATTTTCAAAGCTGGTGTGCAATATCCATGAATACACTGATGTCGTAAGTCGAGTACTTGATATTCTATCTGCAGGAACTGTAATCAATTAAGAAATTTCCACATTCAAAGGTCAAGCTTTTTACCTTTAGTGCTGCTTAATAATTATTTAGCAGTAGAATTACTGTCTTTAGTTTCAGACCTTTTTTGTAACATTTTTGTTTTAATTGCATTTCCCTGCCATAATTTGTAAGTTGGTTTTGTTTAATTCTGCTTTCGTTTCTCAAATCAGGGACAATACAACCATAAAGATCGCAACTTTACCCTTTAACATTGTTCCTCGTCAATGTTCTAGCTGAATCAACTGTCCCATCTTGACCACTCTCCATCTACGCCTGACAAATTCAAAATTGACAAATCTCCTTACACCTCTCGCTTCACATCCTGGTCTTTCTGTTTATTGGTTTGATTTTCTTCTTTTATCGATCCCATTCTTCTCTAAAATCCGACCCACCTCGCCATTCTTTCCAGGTTTCGATGAGAATGGGAGAAACAGGTCAGGTCTTCACTCTTCAGTGAGAATGGATTTTCTTAGGCTATGGCGTATTAGGGATTGACAATTCAACCGTTACTAAGATCCATAGCTGAAATGAGCTCAGCAGCAGGTTTTTTTATTAGAGGGAGACATAAATGACGCAGCTTTGTTGAGGAAATTGTTCGAGATTGTGCCGTTTACTCATGTGATGCATTTGGCTGTTCAAGCTAGGGTTAGGTTTGCATCGTAAAATCTTGCTTCTTATTATGTTCATAGTACCATTGCTGGTGATTACTGCTAGATATTGGTAATTTTATTAAGGGTGTGTTTGGAAACCTTTTTTACGAAGGAATTCAATTCAATTCATTTCATTTCATTTTCTACACAAAATTGAATAGAAAATGAAATGATTTGAACTGAACTGAAATCCCTCAGATGAAGGGTTCCAAAAACACGCTAAATGAGTAAACATCAATATGGGAGTAAGCAAAACTCATTCCGATGCTTTGCCTTGAAGGGATTTAAGTTCCTTGATAAACTCAGAGAAAGGCACATAAGTACATGGAAGTGCAGTATTCCTGATTGTACGTCCTGTTAACAGAAAAACTTCACCACTAACTTCTTCAAAGCAAAAAACATATGATGTCTCTTTTTTTTTGTATATATTACTTGAACTCAGGTTTCAGGGTGGAGACGGAAACTGGGAAACGTTAGTGTATAGGAGCTTCCTAGGTTTCTGTTTTATTTTATAAATTGTTCTCAATCAAAAAGATCCTCTGGTATTATTTGGCCCTGGAGAAACTTTTAAAAGTTTGCTCAAGAATTTTATGGAATTATGGCTGTGTATCAAATTTTGGATGTCTTATTTCAGGCATCAAGTTTCAATCAAGTGCTCGTACATGCACAGAAACATATTTCTCTGTTACCAATCAAAGCAGGTACTATACTATCATACATTTTTCTTTGTATCTGTTTCAACCCTGAATAAGTTTTTCATATTAAACATACTGTTTCATTGTTGAAGTACAGGTATTACAAGGACAGTGCTTTGTGTCAATGACGTGACAGGTATCTGTGGGAAATTTTTGCATGGTAAGTTAATATTCCTAACTCCTCTTAGTATTTTGTTTTTCGCTAGTGGAATCATCTATCAAAGAATGACTCTGATACAATGACAAGTCTGGCAAAATGCATGATGAGAAAAACTTGAGGATGTAAGTGAACTTCGAGTTACATTGTTTGGTATCTTATGGTTTATATGTATGCTGTTTTCAACCTTTGGCATAATTAATAGATATGGCTTTGAATCTTTTGTTTATTTTCTTCACAATCTTCGGATGTGATGGATTTAAAGCAGTCGTATGTGGAATTAAATGTTTTGATTTTAGGCTGATTAGTATGGAGGGAGGGTGAAGCATTGGAAATTAATTTTTCTAGATATGAACACACTTGAGGGAAATTATGGCTAATGTCTAGAAAATTGTGTTTAATTGAATGTAGGTTTGTTTATTTTAGTTTTTACATGTCAAACATGCAATCCAGCCCTTAGTATATCTGATATAGATGGAATAAATGGATGAATGTGAAAATAATTAATTAAATGAATTAAGGTAAAGTAAAGGGGAATAAATGATTAGATTGTCCTACATGGGAAATAAATTTAGGTTATCAATGCTCATCTTTATACAAAGTGTACTTCGTTTACTAATATAAATTCTTTATAATAATGTTGTCTAATTTTTTTAGCATTTCCAAATTCTATGCGTTGGAACTCTGAGGTGAGTTTTAGATTGACTTCATTTTCTTTTGGCTTCTCTACACTTATTGATTCTGTTGCTTGTAAAGTTTTATTACAAAAAGAATGTGCTCATATTAGAGTTACATCACAAAGTATCTAGAATATCTTCATGTCTTTACTTTTCCTATTTATTGACCATTTCATGTGATGTAGGTCATGTTCAGTAACCCAAATATTAGCAGTTTTCCGCACAGTACAATGTTTTTAAAATTTCAAGCATCTTTCAGTTTACAAATCATTCTTTCACATGAGGAAATTTAGATTTATGTGTACACGTGTTTTTGATATTTATAAATGTCATTATTTATTGTTTCTGCTTGCTTCTTTATTAAATTTGACATGAAACTTGTTGCATATTCTAATAATTGTTTTTTTTTATATCACATGACTTACAGAAAAAAATTTTGTTTGCATCAGCCAAGGGAGTTATAGTTTCAACCCTGTCAGCCGAGGGAGGCTACAAAGTCTAACACCTAGAAAAAGAAATGATTTTTCTAGCTTGAAGATTTCAAGGTCAGCCGAGAATACCACACTTTATGTTTCTTCATACCCCGTGAATTCTCAACACAGGAATATAAGAGTAAGCAAAACTCTCTGATGCTATGCCTGGAAGGGGGATT
Source organism: Euphorbia schlechtendalii (assembly GCA_949673415.1). Lineage (NCBI taxonomy): Eukaryota > Viridiplantae > Streptophyta > Magnoliopsida > Malpighiales > Euphorbiaceae > Euphorbia > Euphorbia schlechtendalii. The sequence continues at coordinate 4,230 of CATIWQ010069238.1, read as the reverse complement.
TAAGCTCCTCGATGAACTCATATAAAAGGCACAGAAGTACAGTATTAATGATGGTTCATTCTGTTAAGGGAAAAGCTTCGCCAGTTGCTTCGTTGAAGGAAAAAAATATGAGGTTTCTTTTTTCTCCCACCCGTTTCGGTTTTATTGTATAGCTTACTTATTCTGAACCAAAAAGATCCTCTGTTACAATTTGGCAATGGAGAAACTTTTAATGTCTGCTCAAGAACTTTTCGGATGTATGGCAGTTTAACAAATTTGTGATGTGTTATTTCAGGAATCAAGTTTCTATCAAGTGCCCTTACATGCACAGAAACATATTTCTCAGTTACCAAACAAAGCAGGTACTATCTTCCATTTGTCTTCATATCTGTTGCAACCCTGGATAATTTCCTTGTATTAAAAACACTACTTCTTTATTTTCAGAAACTTTTAATGAAACCTTTGGAAAAAACAGATGAAGTACAGGAACTGTTAGTATTTTAGAGTAATTAGATCGACTGGTTTTGACCAATACGATCGTGACGTTTCATCGAACAAGTCGGGAGAGTGCGGAGTACACACTTGTTCCGGTACGGTTACGATTTGGGGGGTCCGGGGGCAGCGCCCCTGGGTACGGGGTCCAAGGGGCGCTGCCACCCCTGGCGGGGTCGAGGGGCAGCGCCCCGGGCTGGGGTTGAGCTGTTTGATGAACAAACGCATCCTTTGGAAAATTCATCAGAAAAATGAATTTTGGAGCGAAACATTGTGTCTTTTGAACACAGCTGAAACTTGAAAAAACATGTCTTGTTTCCCGAAACAGTATGTCTGTTGACATTTTGATTATTTATTTCACCAAAAAGGGGATTGGCAGAATATATAGAAAAACTCGGTTGTTTTTCACAGAAAAGATCAAATTCTAGTTTTTGACATAATTTGATTTTATCCGATTGAAAGTTTGGTGAACCGACAAAATAAATTTCAATCTGAAAGCGTTTTCGTGACTTCAGAAACATTACAGAAATTCCCTAGATTCCAACAGGAATTACAAGGACAATGCTTTGTGTCAATAATATGACAGGTTTTTATATGGAAAATTGTTGCCCGGTAAATTTTCCAACTTCTCTTAGTATTTTGTTTTTCGCTAGTGGAATCAATCAAAGAATGACTTTAATACAAATGACATATGACCAACCTGCATCTGGGCTTGAAATGCATGATGAAAACTTCTTGAAGATGTAAGTGAACTTCGATTTACATTGTTTTCTGTTTTCAACCTTTGGTATAATTGATTTATTGCTCCGGAAGCATTACTGCATTACATCAAATCTATCCAATGACAGTGGTAATGGACAAAATTGAGTCCACATGCTGATATTTTATTTGATTATGGAGTTTTTGAAATAAAATCATACAAAGCGTTGAATTTTCTTCTCAAACTTTTTCAAAATCTTATATGTATCTCGTACATTAAGATATAGTTGCCTTCTTGGCAGTTTTTTTGTCACTCTTTGTTACTCTGTATATTTGTTGACTGGCCCAACATAGCTCATGGGTAATAACAATTTTGTTTCAGTTTTCCAGTTTACAATCAATCTCCTGTTGTCATTTTCAAATGAGATCATGTCCCTTCGGTTCTACTTTTGCTTGAGAATATTTTGTGGATTACGAGTGTAGCACCATTCTTATTGTTGTTAGTTGTGACGATTTACAAGTCATGGCGAGAAGTGCTTGATGACTTCCAAAAATAATCACATGTATTTTTAGAATATTTCTGCTTCTCTCAATTCACTCTAATTTCTCAGTTCCGGATATACACCTCTTTTCTACGCTATTTAAGAATTCAGCTATAATCAATGACAGAAACACCAAAATATTTTCTTCTTTCTACTCTCTTTTCTCTTCTTCCCTTATCCTCTGTTCGAATTCTGTAATTCTCTCTTCTTCCCTTCTAGTCTCCCAATTTGCCTAATCTTCTCCTATTCCCCCTGCATTCTACTTCTATTTGTCAACTTTGATTCTTAAAGTTCAAGTCTTGGAATCTAATATCTGATGGTATCTCTTAGTCAAAGTGCCCAAACAGTAATTAACAGAATATATTTGCATAAAGTTTGTGTATATCTTTGAGTAGCTCTTTTTATTTAATGCACTCTTCTTTTAAATTTCCTTTTTCTTCATGCAGCATTAACATATCTTATGGCCTTTGTAATACTCTTTTAGCTAATGTTGAGGTAAATATAGAGCTATAATGCTCTATATCATTTCATTTTTTGAGTGTCAGATGGTGATACTAAACAGATTGGCGGAACAATATCTCTTGTTGTCATTTTGAAATTTGATCATGTCCTTTCGATTCCTATTTGGATAGAAAATGGCCAAGGACATCTGTGCTCAACAAACAATTAGAGTCACTTTATCCCTTTGTAATTATCATTGTTGAATCATCAATGCATGTCATAAGTTGGCTGACAATATTTTTACCGTTATGGCATTTACAATTTTTTATAGCAGAACAGTATCTTAATCACAAGCTAAAAATGTTATTTGTATTGCACATCTATGAGTTGATTTAGATGGTGAACTTGCATATTATGCAACTCAGTCTCAATCAGATGCCATTAAGGATATTCAGAATCCAGCTTCATTGCTTTTGGCCTCATTGAGAAGGTTAGACAATCAATAAAATAAACTATTTAATTGTTTCCTATTGATTTAGATGTTACTTGTTATTTCTACTTTTGTGCTTTAATTCTTTGTTCAGTGAGCATCTAAACTTGGCACAGAAAGTCTTCTGCACCCCTGAACTTTTAAAAGTTTCCCTCAGCCTCCTGAACTTGGCAGAAGTGTATCAATTTGCCCCCTAAACTTGACAAAAGTGTATCAGTTTACCCCTCGAATGCCACGTGTCAGGTTCCGTATGGTTTGACTTTTCAAAGTTGTCTTTTTTTATACCCAATCAAAAGCTGACAAGTGGCACTCAAGGGTTAAAAGATACACTTTTGCCAAGTTCAGGGGGTTGAGAAAAACTTTTAAAAGTTCAAGGGGCAATAGAATTTTAATGCCAAGTTTAGGGGGGTAAAGATGCATTTAGGGTAGAATAAATAATGCCTCAAGTTGGGAACTAATCTGAGGCGTCCTGAAAATGAAGGGGCAAAAATGGATTCTTTTTTCCCCTTAAAAGTGAAATAATTAATAAGGATCTCAACAAATTCAGGAAAAAGATTATTCATGCTTGATAGATCAATTGGATAACTCTTTGATATTATGAAGAGTTGACTATGCATACAAATTAACATAGAACCTGTGAGACTTTAGATGCCACTATGCCAAAAGTGCTTTTGTTGTGCTCTTTTATCTAGGATCTTCTAATGATCGTTTGGTTAGCAAGACTTTAGATGCTACGATATACTACAGGGGGACTTGACTTTGATGTTTGTATAACGATTAAGTCACTTGAGAAGCATTACTAGGTCACTTGTAGAAAATTAGAAACCTTCAAGTACTTTGCTTATGTTAGGTATTGAGTATTATAGCTAGAGCTGAATTAGAAAGACAGTTCGTTAGTTTTGGTATTTTGTCCTACATGCCAGCTAGGCATAGTTTGTTACAAGATTAGTATAAATATCTGTAAACACAAGAGCTTACTGATTGAGTGAATAATAATCATAATATTTTCCGTTGAAATCTGATTAAAAATCAGTAAAAATAATATGTCAAATATTATTTAGTTTGTTAGGATTAGATTTATCTTACTTGAATTTAAAGTTTTATCCATTAGTTATTTATTTTATATCATATTTAGAATTGTAAGCCTATAAATAGTCATTAATATCAATCAAATAATACGTACCTTTGAGTGACAGAGGGTGCTGCATTTGCAGTACTCCTCCATCAAAATCTAGATTTCATTTCTTCCTCTAAATAAAGCCAACAGTGGTATCAGAGCTATATTCTTGAAAGGACTTGTGAGTGTGCTCCATTAAAGATGGAAGGTTTTATTTTTGAATGGTGAGAAGGGCATCATTCAAATTGGAGAGAAGAGCTCCAATAATCAAAAGTTGATGAGAAGGGCATCAACATGTTGAATGGTGAGAAGGGCATCATTTAAATTGGAGAGAAGGGTTCCAATAATCAAAAGTTGATGAGAAGGGCATCAACGTATTGAATGGTGAGAAGGACATCATTCAAATTGAAAAGAAGGGCTCCAATAATCAAAAGTTGATGAGAAGGGCATCAACGTATTGAATGGTGAGA